>PVJL010005532.1:0-21294 GCA_004026885.1 Lyroderma lyra
CAGCTGTAAGAAAAGATGAAATATTGCCATTTGCAACAAAATGGATGGACCTGGAGATCATCATGCTTAGTGAAATAAGCCAGACAGAAAAAACAAAGAACTGTATGACTTCACTCATATGTGGAATATAAAACTGAAAGCAACAAAGAGAAAAGAAATGAACAAACAAACAAACAACCCATGGACACAATCAATAGTTCAATGGTTATTTGGGAACGAGTGGATTAGGGAGGGGAGACGGGAGGGGGTGGGAGAGGAGGTGGGGAAGCTAAATATAAGGTGATGGAAAGAGAAGTCACATTAGGTGGTGAACTTATTATACAACAAGCTGACAATGCACTGTAGAATTGTATGCCTGAAACCTATGTAATCCTTGCTAACAGATGTCACCCCAATAAGTCTAACAATAAAAATGAATTTATAAAATAAAAAAAAAAGCAAGGAATAAAAAAAATCCACTCCAAAGAAACACAGAGGTATACAAGGAAAAATATTCAATGATCTTCACAACAGCGTTAATTTTATGGCAAAATTTGGAAAGTAAAGTGAGTAAAATAAGAATTCATTATATTAGAATATTATGTAGCTACCAAAGTGAATGAATGAAGATACATAACTATCAATATGAATTAAATTAAAAACATAACATTGATATTTTTAAAAATCAAGTCACAGATAAATGTGTTAGAATTTATCTATGGGGAGCTCCCTGGTGGTGTAGTGACTTAAGGCTTCGGTGCTGTCGATGCTGCGACCTGGGTTCGATTCCCAGCTAGGGAGCTACCCACATTAAAAAAAAAAAAGAAAAGAATTTATCTCTGTATTTAGTTTATGTAAAGGTATAATTACATTTAGCTTCACATGGAAAATATAATTTTATATTCATTTATATTAAAGTAGAAAAAGGAACTGAAATAATGGATACCTGCCACAATTATAGTTGGTAGGGAATGTGGTCAAAGAGCTTCAGGTTGATCTATTGATCTATTATTTATTAAAGAAAATTATTTGAGGGTGTAGTGGCTTAAGGCTTCGGCACTGGTGCTGTCAGATTTTGATTCCCAGCCAGGGAACTACCCACATACCAAAAAAAAAAAAAAAATTTTTTTTGAAAAAATATAATAATATGTCAACATTTAAGTGTCATTATATATCCTAATGGCTTCTTGGTCTTTTGGCTAAGATCAAGTATATGTGTCCTATTATTGTTACTTTTAAGTTCTTAAAAATTTCTTAAAATCATACGCAATTTTTAAGTTATCAAACAATGTAGGTCTAATAACTTCATTTTAGAAACTTTATCCCAAGGAAACAATTTGAAATGCGGGAAAACATTCTATTGTGGCTTAATGTGAAATAGCAAAAGACCTTGAAATAACTAAAATGCTTCACAATACAGTAGTTATTAAAAGCTTTCTCATATTCATTTCATGGATTATTATGGCAACTTAAAATACACATACAATTATAGAATAATTGCTTACTTTAATCAAACATGTAGAATTCAAAATTTTAGAAATAATTGATTATAATGAAGCCATTTATTTAAAAATGGTAAATTTAAAGATTTTATCCTCAGTCATAGTTATTTCTCATAATTTTCTATACCTTCTAAATTCTGCAATGCATATGGGTCCACTACTTTAATAATATGAAATATAACTTAAACTTACTTTGATTTATCATACCTTCTTTCCCTTAAATTTTCAAAATGAAACCTCAAGAATTTTCCATTATACGAGGAAGATACTGTTCCAGACGTATTAATCACAGGTGATTCCTTAATAGGCATATTGATAGATCATAAACCTAAAGAGAAATACTAAGTTTTATAAATCAGAATATAAATGTACTCACAGTATGAAATAATATATTTCATGCAAATTTATTTTTATCAGCAAAGCCATTGAAAGAACAGCCTAGTATTTAAAAGAATACAACCAGACTGTTTTACTTAACTGCTCTGTGCCTCAGTTTCCTCTCCTGTACAAAGGGAATCGTAGCTTTATAGAATTGCTATAGAAATAAGTAGGTTAATATATGTAGATTGTTAGGGATAGAGTATGACTTGAAAGTTTTACAAAAGTGCTTCTGATCATTATTAGATTACAATGCTTTTTGTTTTTTAAGGTTACTTTTTATGGCTCCTGTCTTTTTGCCATTTTGATTATACTTTCTCTGTTTGTCCTCACATTCAGATTTATTTTCCTTTTAAGCATGTCTGAGCACATTTTGTGGGTGTAAGACCAAACTGGGGCACACTATGTTTGGTGGAATATTTGGTTTTATTAAATTTGTTGGGGTGACATTGGTTAGTAAAATTCAAGTGTACAATTCTATAATACACATCTATGTGTTGCATTGTGGGCTCATGGATGGTGAAGAATTTAAACAGCAAAATGAAGTAATGGAATGAGCAGTCAAATCTTCATTAAATTACTTCGTTTTTTTGTTTTTTGTTTTTTGTTTTTTTGTATGTGGGTATTTCCTTGGCTGGGAATCGAACCCAGGCCGCAGCGCTGACAGCGCCAGCGCCAGCGCCTTAAGCCACTACACCATCAGGGAACTCCTGTATTTCATTCTTCAGATAGCTAATTTTTAACACTGATCATTCTTATCAGTCAAGGTTCTGGCAAGAAACAGGTAACGCATTGAAATGGGGTAACTAAATAAAAAGACCCTTCAATGACACAGGCAGAGTTATTTAAACTAAAAAAAAGTAAAAAAAAAAAAAAAAAAGAAAACCTGAGACGGTTCCATTCTCAGGGGCTGGCATTTACCACTGTCAGGACTGAGGGGGAGAGGAAGAACAGCTGTAGGAGAGTGGTTGTAATAAGACTTTGGCCTTTGGTCACAAGCACTTTTGCAACCAACCTGAGACTATCTGCTCAGATGGAGCCTGGAGAACAGGAACTGATCTCACTCTCCTGCACTCCACTCCCGTCAGCTGCCTGTGCTTCCCATTGGCTAAACCAAAAGCCAGAAGGCTCTGGACAGAGTGCAGAAAAATGCTAAGTAGATCTGGAGACACAATGGGAAAATATCCAACACAAAATAGATTATAAACTCAAAACATCATTATCTATATTACAGCAAGCTCTTCTTCTAATCATCTATATCCATTAGAATGTAAAGGAAATATATTTTTAAGTCAGTAGCTATATTGAGCTATATACAGAGATATCATTCACAGTGCACCTATCTTTAATATAAAATAAAAATTATTCCCAAACAAAATTAATATATTCAGGAGTTTATTTTTTTTAACAGTTAACAACATCACATTGGATAGTTATACTTTAAAAGGCACTCAGAAAAATAACTACAATTATTAATAAGTGCATGATAAAGTACACATAAGCATGCAACAATAAGATGTAGTATTATTCAAAATAGGTAATTTGATAAATCTAGTAATAAATGTTGCAAATATGGCAAGTATTTATTGAGTCATGTAAAATTATGGAGCTAAGATGTTTAAGTATCCTAGGTAAAGACAAGATCTTCAAGAGAAAACAAAAAGAAATCCACCATTTATAAAACATCACTTATTTCAGAAAGTTTAGAAATTTGAGTCAGACACTCTTACATCTGTTATAATTAATTTAAAGCATTTACTGCCAAATAAATAGAAAGAAAAATGTACAGGCTACCTAGGGAGAAAAATAATTGAATGGAAACTGATCTGAAAGCAAATTGGTCTTTGTATGTATGTGTTAAGGCATATTGACCTACAGCTTTTAGCTGTTTCTGAGATGTTTCATCATTTGTTATAGTTTTTGAGGTTTCAAGAAGATAGAGATTAATTGTTTTAGAAATCCTCTTTTGATCAATAAACCTATTGTCCAAAGATCTCTCACATCTGCTGGTAACAGCGGTAGATATATTTGCAACATCTGTTCAACACACAAGTTTCACAACACCCTGTTGATGAGACTTCCCCAGATTGGGTAGGTAGAAAATGTCAAATTGCTATAAAAGTTTTTACATGCTTCCTCTCGATTTCTGGCTTATTTTGTGAGTACTTATCTTGGGAGTAACAGTGCTTAACCAACACTAATTTGTGAACCACAAATAGTACTGTGATGTACAAAAGAGACAATATGACTATCTGATGCATTTTATTGGTTAGGATTGTTTTCACTGAGAGTAAAAGAAACAGTAACTAAATAATTTCAAGTTTCCAAAAAGAAAATATGAATGTCTTCAGAAATGTTTCTCAAAGAGGTGGTTTACATTAAACCCTCAGTGGGGTAAATATATAAAGAAAATAAGGTTTATAATGATACCCCTCCCCTCCAAAACCCTCAAAATAGAGAATCTAAAAATATTATCAACTTGCACAAAATTTTTAGTCTTTTATAAGACTTTTCTTCATCAAATTCTCAGTGGAGTCCAAAACTTGAAGCTATCAATAAGGAATTGTTGTTGTTGTCATTGCAATTGTTGTTGTATTAGGGCCCAGTCAACCTTCAGATGACTAAAGCCTCAGCTGCCATCTAACTCAAATCACAGGAGAGACCCCAAATGGAAGCTACCCAAACTACAATCAATTCTAGAACCATGAGAGTTGATAAAAAATTATTTAACCCACTGAGTTTCAGAGTGGTTTTTACAGCAATAAATATCCAGAATACCATTGAATTGTACAATGAATGTTTGTGCATTTCGCTACATGCAAATTTAACTCAATAAAAATAAGATTATAAAATAATATATTGTATTAGAATTATGTTTAGTGACATATAACAGAAATATAAAAAAATGACTATTGCTCAGCAAATAGAAGTGTTATTTCTCTCTGATGTTAAATTTTTTTTTTTAAGTTCCAAGCTAGACAATTTAGGGTCACTTTGATAGCTTCAGTCATAAGAAACCAAGGCTCCATCTAAATCTTCTTTTCATGGTCATTGTCAGGGCTCACCTTGCTTCAGGGTGTTCACCGGTTCATGTGGCATCAAATCATTGGGGAGGCACTATTGTCACTCTGTGCTATTGATTCTCATCTTCAAAGAAGCTGTGTTAATCAAGTCTCCTTTTCATCCCTTCTGCCATTCTCCTAAATCAGGATGCTATTACCTTTGTCCTAGATTAATACAATAACTTCTTATCTTACAGTCTCCTGATCTGTCTTCCTCCAATCTCATCTTTTACATGACTGCCAGAGTAACTTTTCCAAACAGAAATCTCCTGATCACTTCACTCCTTCCCTAAACCCCCATCCCTCTGTTTAAGACCCTCTAATAGCTCTCTACTACCAACAATAAAATCCAAACTCAGAATAGGGACTACTCAGACTGCTGAAGCATGAAGTTTGAGTATATGGCTTATATTTTATCTATTTTATTTTCTAAATAGCTAATTTTTTTATTTGCCATTACAAAGTTAAACTATATGTATCAGTTATAAATCAAAATTGCAAACCTTTTGGGCAAAATACGTTGGAAACTGAATTATCTCATCCACTTCAGGCTCCTACACTTACATTTTTAAAGAATGCTATTCTACCAATGGACATGGGGGAAAAGTGAGGAAATAGAAAACCATGTCTCTTTTGGAAGTAGGTAAAGACTAAAAATGTTTAGTTTGTAAAAGAGTATGGGTGATGGGGTACCATCAATGCCTCTTAAAGCTTTACATATATTTTTAGGAGCTCCTCTCCCTTTTGATTTGTATTTTGCTCTTCTGAGGATGTGTGTGTGTGTGTGTGTGTGTGTGTGTGTGTGTGTGTAAAAATCCAGCCATAAATGCCTCTATTTTTCATATTACATGGCTGGATACTTTCCAGACAATGCTCATATATCTCCACATGTCCTTATATATGAGAATATATATACATGCAGGCTTTCTTTCTTGCTCGCTCGAATTTCCCCAAAGAAGAAAGTTGAAACTGGCTGAATCCACTGGCACCTTTCCATCTTAAAACAAAAACAAAAGACGACACTGGGTGCTCTGGAGGGAGGAAAAAAGGCTCTGAGATTGTAGAGACAGAGATGTTTCCTGAGATGGAAGCTAATGGAGGTCATTCAGACCCATGTCTTCTGTTGTAGCAGGATCCCCTGAAGGTGACAGTACCATGGAAGAAATGTCTGGGCACTGCATTTTGAGATTGTACCCCATAGCATAGCAGACCCAGTAGCATAGCTCTTCTTTAGGCCTAGTTGTGGCCCAGAAGGTCAATACAGAAGGGACCATACAGAGGGGACCATGTACTCAATACAGAGGAGATAATATGGACATGATTATTGACCCAAATCCCTTGTAGGGCTCCTCCAATGCTTTTTTGCTACTTTAGAATCCAGGACAATTGTAAAACCATAGATGGGACAGGCCTAATAAAAACTAAGACTGAATATCCAACCAGTCAAGCAGAACAGAGGCTTGGAGTATACACAGTCAATTTAAAGAAAGTATAGGGGAGTTCCCTGATGGTGTAGTGGCTTAAGGCTTCAGCATTGATGCTGTCAGTGCTGTGGCCTGGGTTCGATTCCCAGTCAGGGAGCTACCCACGTACCAAAAAGCAAAAAAAAAAAAAAAGAAAAAGAAAGTACAGAAATACTATTTCTTACACACATAAGTCTATCACCTATGATTTATAAGTACAACATGTATTTTAACTTTGTAGACGTACATAAAATAATTGGCATTTTCGAGAAAATAATAAGTATAAATATAAGCCATAATTAATATGAAATAGCAATATTCAAAATACTGAAAACCAAAGTGCTTAATGTATTTACAGATGATTTAGAAAGCCTTAGACAATGAAGATGAACTAAAAGTACCATTAATGTTTAAACAGGAACTATTTCCATTCATATGTTATCCATCACGGATTTACTCATTCACACAGGATAATTGCAATGAGCTGATACTTAAATGACAAAGTCTTGTTCTGACTTAGTTAAAAGTCTTAAATCTCTTTTATTCACTGTGAAAGGATTTCAGTCTGAAATAGAACTGGAGGATATGGAATGGAGACTCTCATTCATGTGCCCTCAGGAAAATGAAACTTAAGAACTGAATGACTGATTCTTCATAAATACCTAATTTAAAGAAAATTGATGCAAGAGGGACGGAGAGTGAGCAGGGGGCAGGTCGCCCTGTGCAGCCTGGCCAAAAAAGAAGAAGAAAAAAAAAAGAAAATTGAAAATTAATCCCTAATCAATGAACATCCACCAAGAATCTCTTCCCATCCTCAAGCCAATGAACTAACTGCTTCGAATCTGGCTGGATTTTCCCACTCTTTGCACTCCTTGCCCATAAATATAGCCCACCCCAAACCATCAAGGGGCTCCCCTGTAGCTTGCCACAGTTTACATTTCCAAAATTGCAATTCCCCTGCTATTCCTGAATAAACTCAATTCCTGATCATTCCAGCTTGCCTCAGTTTACCTCTTTATTTAGATTAACACTCACTATAGGAGATCATTTGGCTTTGGATGCAAACTGCTAATGTAATGAATAGTTTGTGAAGGAATTGCAAAAATGGATGTAGTTGTCTGAATTCTTTTATTGGGCTTATGTTGTGTTGTTGCGGAAAGGCTCTACAGGAAAGCCAAGCAGCACTCCGAACACTTGCAAGTTCAGGTTGTTTTATTTCATGCTGGTGGGCTCAGAGGAGTTGCTTCCAAAGTCTGAGCGCCACAAAGGCGGGGTGGGGAAATGTATAGCACAGCACTTCCACAATAACAGCAGTTCCCGCATGTGGGCTAGGGTTGACGGAACAAGGGCTCAGGGAGAAGAATCAGGAAGTGTCTGGGGCGGGGTGGGGGTGGGGGGTTCCGGATTAAGCTATCGGTCATGTTGGGAGGCAATATTTCTCTACAGTGTGCCAGTACTTTTTATTTATTTGCAACTCTCAACATACAATATGAAATAATGAAAACTACACACACACACAGTCACTCACACACACACACTTTCATATAAAATAAAATAATATTTTTGACCATTTCATATTTAGCACTATAAACAGTACCCACAGTATTCACTTTAAGTGGTTGTCATTTAGGAAATTCAGTTTGATTCACTTTTCACAAAAATAAAAGTGCTAATGATCTTTGAGCTTCCTGTGCTTGAGAGGAATAAAGATAATTAAGATATGGTCACTTCCCTTACGTAATTATAATCTAAAGAAAAAGGATTAGATTATCAACCCACATTATCATGTTTAAAAATAAAGATACTGAATTCCATAATAGGTGTCTAGGTGATTTTAGGGGGAAAATTTTGCCCAAGAAAAATATTTGATCAATACGGCATTCTATAAATGAATGACAAGATCTAGAGAATAGTTAAATTTAAATTTAAATATGAATAAGATGTGTTTTACACCTATCTGTCTCTTAACAGAATTTTGGTCTCTTTTGGCCCAGATTGAAAAGATTACAAATATCTTTAACAAGCAGGATACCTAAAATTTGAAAGAACTTAATACAACAGAATTTTCAGCTCAAAACTATTAAATAATGATGGTCTTTAATTGTTCTTTTTGTAATTTAAAATAAGCATAAATAAAAATCTTTAAGCCTTTCCTAAAGGAGCAAAAGAATCATAGAAGAAACAATAATCAATGAAATAATTAAACAAAACCTTCCTAAACTTAAGAAAGCCAAATTTTAGACTGAGAGGGCCACGAAGAACAAGCAAGACTATGAACAGTAAATGCAAATGACCAATAAACATATAAAATGATGATAAACTTTCCAAATAGGGGAAATGACTAAATAAGATAGAATTGACCCTAAAGAACTGAACAGTGAATGTGAGTATGAATATTCAGAAAATTGGCTATGGAGATTTAAGAAGCTTCATGGTGTAAAATATCTGAATATTTGCATGAAAAAAGTTTCTGCTGAAAATTACACTGATGACTTTTCCAAGGTGATATCTGAGGAAAACTTTAGTCCTGAAACCGAATGACCAAGTTCGGTACTGGTGCTATGTCCTAGAAGGACATTAAGCATGGCTGAGGAAAGGAAGCCCACAGGTTTGGTTTTTTGTTTTGCTTTTTTGGTGGTTCCATGGCTGTGAATCGAACCCAGGCCATGGCGTTGAAAGCCCCGAAGCCTTAGCCACTACCCCACCAGGGAAGGCCAAGAAGCCCACAGGTTTTAAGGACATTACACTCTGGTTGGCTGCTCTACGGATACTAATGCTGTAACAATAAACTTGATAGTGATTAGAAAAACCAAATGTCCAATGTATGAAGGATATAGACAGCTTCTCTATGTATCACTAAGTAAACAAGGGAGTCTGAATAACCAGAGTAGTTGAATGACCTACTAGCCAAATGACCTCCTTATCCCAGGTGCATGAAGTCATTACAGGCAATCCGTATTAAAAGAAAACTAATTTATTCTTCCCAGATCGCTGCTCTCTATATCCTGTCCTGAGCTTCTTGTAAAAAGTCATGTTTTCAGTATTTGTTCTCCTACCTCACATATGAACACACAATGTGACATCAGTGATAAACACATTTTATGTTCCATAAATAAAAATATAAACTTAACTGTGAGCTAGCTGCCACAGATATACAAGAATTCAAGATCTGGGGGGTGGGAGAGGAGGGAGGGGAAGCTAAATATACGGTGATGGAAAGAGAAGTCAAAAAAAAAATCTGGATGACTTTACTCTTAATGATGCCATTACCATCATTGTACAAATTTTGTGTGGACACGTTTCCAATTCTCGTGAGTACTAGTATGTACGTAGGCATAGAACTGCTGAATCATTAAGGTAACTTCATTTGGTAACTCTTTGTTTAACCAACTGCCTGATTGTTTTCCAAAGTGGCTGCATTATTTTACATTCTCACCAGCAGTGTAAAGACTCCAATTTCTCTACATCCTCATTAACGCTTATCTTTTTTATTACGAATATCCAAACAGGTATAAAGTGGTTTTGATTTGAAATTCCCTAATTGCTACTGATATTGAGCATCTTTTCATATGCTTATTAGCTATTTGCATATCTCCTTTGAAGAAATGTCTATTTAGATCCTTTGCCCAACACAATTTTTAATTGTGTTGTGTTTTTATGATTGACTTGTGTTAAAGAGAAAAACCACAGGCCCAAAATGGAGGCAGTCACCTGTGCTAATGCCCATGATACAAAACCTACATTTAATACCTGACCTAATTGCTGTTTCAAACTCTCGCAGAAATATAATCTTTATCAACTAGTCTGGAATTTAATGGTCACTATCAATGAGGTAACCTGTCACACAAGTCCTTCTCCATTCCCTACCTCCTCTTAGAAACAGGAAGCAATCTGCATGATAAAAACCTTTGTCATTCCCTTCCCTTCAAAAGATGTCCTGGTCTAAAATTAATTTCTTTTCTTTTGTTAATAGCTCCCCTTCCTCCTGCTTCTACTTATAAAACACTTATTTTCTTGGAGCTCCCTTCTAGTTGCTAGATGGAATGCTGCCAGAATCGTTTAATAAAGCCAATTAGATTTTAAATATCTTCAGTTTACTTTTGTTTTTTTAACAAATGGTTCTAGATGCAAATACCCTATCAGATGTATGTTTTGCAGAAATTTTCCCCTACTCTTGTGGGTTGTCTTTTCACTTTCTTGATGGTGGCCTTTGAAGCGCTATGTTTATAATTTTGTTGAAGTTCATTGGGTCCATTTTTGTTTTAGTTGTATGTGCTTTTGTTGTCATATCTAAGAAACCATCACGTAAATCTAGGTCAGAAAGATTCATGCCTATGTTCTCTTTTAAGGGTTTTATAGTTTTAACTCTTATATTTAGGTTTTTGATCCATTTGAATTAATATTTTTATATGGTATGAGGCAGACTTCCAACTTCATTCTTCTGCATGTGGATATCCAATTGTCCCAGAACCATCTGTTGGTTGAATTATTTTAGCACCCTTGTCAAAAAACAATCTACCATAAATGTGAGGGTTTATTTCTGGATCCTCAATTCTATTGTATTTGCTCTATATGTTCGTCTTCATGCCAGTACCACACTGTCTTGATGAGTGCAGTTCAGTAGAATTTTTGAAATTGAGAAATGTGAGTCTTCCAACTTTGTATTTCTTTTACAAATTATTTTGTCTACTCCAAGTCCCACAGTAGAACTGCCACGTAAATTTTAGGACCAGTTTATTTCTGCAATGCAATCAGCTAGCATTTCAATAGGGATTGTACTGAATCTGTAAATCAATTTGGGGAGCATTGCCATCTTAACAATATTTTAGGTATTCTTATCTATTAACATAGGATGTCTTTCCATTTATTTAAGTCTTCTTTAATCTTTCAACAATGTTATGTATTTTTGAAAATATAAAAATTATAGACTTTCATTGTTAAATTTATTCCTAAGTATTTTATTCTTCTTGATGCTATTATAAGTGGACTTTTAAAAAATTTATTTCCATTTCAGTTTGCTAATTGCTAGTGTATAGAAATAAAAGTGATTTTTGTGTATTGATCTTATATACTGCAAACTTGTTAAACTTTTTCATTAAATCGAATAGTTTGCTAGTGGATTACTTAGCATTTTCTATATAAACATCATGCCATCTGCAAATAGAGATAGTTTTATATTTTAAAGAAACTAATCTATTTGTTTTTATGGAAATATAAGCAAACATAAAGAATACAGTATTTAGTTTAGAACAGTAATTCCTGAAATGTATTATGCTGAATACAGATTCTTGAGAAGTAATTATCTCCTAAAAGATTTCTGTTGTGAAATAAGTTGGAGAAACATAGCACTAAACAAAATTAAATGGGTTTGCATACTGTAAGACTTTTCCAGGTTGTTAATATTCTCCTGTGCAATGCAAATCTTCCTGAGCAGCTGTGTGATGTATTCATATAGTTTTTCCTAAATTTGGCCAAAGAAATATTTAGAACATATCTCCTAGAATTACATATACAACACATTTTGGGAAATCAATAGCATTAAACAAACTATTCATTACGCACTAGTCATTGACCAGGCATTTTACTAGGAGCTCTGGATGAACAATGAACTTCAAGAAAAACCAAATTAATCATGACAATGAATGAGTCTGATAATGAATAGCATGTTCAGTAAGGATATAGCATTACTCATCGAGATCACAAGAGTTCACACAGAATAGTTCTTGCTGAAATCAAAATCTAGTACTCACCTTGAACCTAAAACTTTATGTGGGGCAAAGCACATTTACTCGTTTAAGAGAGATGTTTCAGCTCATCAAATGGTTCCAGCAAGCTGATTAGATGCTTAGCAATTCATCAGCAACCTGGCATAGAATTTAAAAAAAAAAAAGGTTTTGACATTAATCCATAGTGTATTTTTTTAAGCTCCAGTTAAAACAGTGTTAGAAAAGTTGCTGAGAACTAGACAATATTAAAATTATATCAAGTGTTGGACAGGTAACCTACATTAGGGAGTATGAGATTTAGATTATAACCATAAGGAACAAAGGATAATTTAACTGACCACCAAAAAGAGTTTATTAAGCTATATTGTGGAGGTAAGGTAAATAAAGGAATCCTACCATCTCCTTACTTCCTCCTAGAAATTTTTCCTAGTGTTAACTTGTACCTCTTCTCAAGATTAATTGCCTTTTAAAAATCCTTTTATTTCACATCTTCAAGGTACCTCCACCTCCCCATACACACAGTTCTCCAAATTTTTTAATGGGGTGAGGGAAGAAGGGGAGGGGAGGAGAGGGGAGAGAGAGAGAGAGAGAGAGAGAGAGAGAGAGAGAGAGAGAGAGCGAGCAAGCGTGCGGGTGGGGAAATTTTGCCAGCTACAGAGGGACTTGAAAACTGTCTAGAGGCAAGCTGGCTTATGAATGAAGGGTTGCCAGAGAACAATTGAGTCCGAATCCAGAGGAAATGAAAAGACCTCCCCTATTGATAGAAATAGTCTCCTCACCTCCCTTAGTTTTCCCAGCCTACCCCTGCCCCCCCGCCCCCCCACCAAAGTGACCTGGTGCCTGGTTCTCCATCTCCTCCCTTCTCGCCCTCACAGGATCGGCTCCCACGCTAAACCGGCTTCGATTCTCAGGAGAGGCCGCGAGGGCGGCCCGGGATTGGGGGCGCTAGTGGTGAAGGCTACTTCCTGCCGCCAGAGCTATGAAACTCTAAAAACGGAGGCCAACTACTCCCCTAACGGGGGTCTTGGCGGTCTCCCCGTTAACCCTCAAGTCCTCAGAAGCAAGACCTAGTAGTTACTCACCGCGGCACTCGGGGTCGCTGGGGACCGAGACTGGTTGCTAAGGACGCTGCTTCTGATCAGGTTTAGCCAATCAGAACCTGTACATTGAATTCCACCTTCTCTTTCCGGCCTTCACCACATTTACGTACAGTTTCGAACGAATATTTGCAATGATGTGTGAAAGACATTCATTAGCTTTAAAATATAATCATAGAGCACATAGTAATGATTTGTTTTAATACTGTATATATGTTAGACATCCGGTCCGTAGCTGCCGCAAGGGGTGGTGTCGCAGTGCTTTAGTGTCCCCTCAGTGTCCGAATGCTTCCTCCAAAGTCGTTCCCCCCCGCAAAAAAAATCTAAATAAAAATAGTACGCTTGCTATACAAAGGTAACTATATGACTTTTAACCATACTGCTGTTCATAGGCTCCCTTTACGTAGAAAATCTAGACCTGCCTGAGTCCTCAGCAGTTAAGACTGGTGGGGTAAACAAAGACCTCTGGGTGTTCTATAATGTAATAACCACAAGGGGGTGAATTTTAACACAAAAGAACACCTATTTTTTTAAAGGTAGTATCCAATAAAATTTTCTAATTCAAATCATTGTAAAATTTTTTGTCTACCAATGGGAGAGCAACTTCAAATATTCTACAAATTTTCAGGAGTGTTTTACTATATGGAAGAGCAATTCTGATTAAATTGAAAACTAAAGTACAAGGATTATCCTAGTAAAATAAATTAACTTTAAAAATTAAGAACTTTAAAAGAGAATTTATCTGATGTCAATATGAAATACATCAATTCTTAATTGTTTATGTTCATAATAAGCACCAAATAAATCTTTTGATATTTTTAGTACATTTTGGTGTGTCAAAAAGAAATTATTAATCCAAACTCACAGAATGTACACCACCAAGAATGAACTCCAATTTAAACTATGGACTTCAGGTGATGATAGTATGTGTCAATGTAAGTTCATCAATTATAACAAATGTACCACTCTGGTTGATAATGTAAGAGGCTATGAATGCATTAGGGCAAGGAGTATATGGGAAATTATACCTTCCTCTTAATTGTTTTGTGAACCTAAAGCTGCCTTAAAGATAGTAAACTTAAAAATAAATTAATTTTAAAAGTAATAAAGTTTAAAAAGAAACATTATACTATCTGATTGCAGGCTTCTCTGAAACACCTCCCCCTAATAGATCAGTGAATTAAGGATAAGAACAAAAGTAAAACTGAGACTAGAAAAAAGAGAACAAAAAAATAAACAATATTAAAAAAATATGGTAAGCACTCTTGATTTATTGCCCCAAAAAATCAACAGTGCTTACCATACTCCAAATAAAATGCATATGAAAAGACTGCTGCATTTAAAAACAGCTTCGTGGGTATTATTTAAAATTCAAGAGCTATGGAAAAAATGTTATAAGCATAAAAAAATACAAACTGTTACCAGGTTACTCACAAAGGAATAAATAAGCAGGTTAGCTAAGAAAAATTTCTCCATAATATAAAAATCAGTTGATTCTACAGAGCACTTACAGAAAAAAGTAGCTACCCATGAATTCTATAGGGAAGATAACTAAAGGACATGTTTATATAAGGAAGAAGTCACAAATTCTTCCCCTACTCCTGTACATTTTAAGATTAAGCTACTCAAAACAAACCACTCAAAGACCAGTTCACTTAGACATTAATCCAAATTAAGAACTTAAAAATGTAGCAGTTGTGACTGTGAAGAATTGACGTTGAGCCTTAACACCAGGTATACCTAAACAATTATGTTTGCTTTGGCCACAAAATTAAGTGGCAATTTTTTTTAAAGAGGTGATGTATTTATTGCTTTTATAATCCAAGTTGAAATAATGAAGTGTGAGAACAGAGTAGGGACATATCTCAATTTTTATAAAGGAGTGTAAAATAATGATGTTTTACTATTGTGGGTTAGGGTCAATTCAGTTATATCAGTTCACTATACACTAATGATGGATCTAAACAAATAGAAATATATAACTTGTTTTTGGAAAAGAATACTTAGTGGCGTAAATATAGACCTAAGCAAATCGATTATCGTGAATTCTTGAAAAAAATATTTCATAGAATAAAAAAAATTCTAACTTCTTAAGGTTATCATATAAATTTTATGCAAGTACACTTTAAATCCCAAAGTGAGTGTGTGTGTGTGTGTGTGTGTGTGTGTGTGTGTGTGTGTTAGGAATGTCAGAGTGAAGAATGAAATGGTTTTAAAGTTACTTTGGAAGAATAAATGGCTCATTAGCCAAGAAAATTATGAAAAAGGAGTACACGTGGAAGAGTTTGGCTTACTACATGTTAAAACTTGTGAAAACTGTTATTCTTCTGTATTTACATTTTAGGAAGAAAATATATTACATATCTTCAAATTCCATCCTTGAAAATGGTATATATAATAGTTACATCATAGTAACTAACACAGTAACTTGCAAATAGGTGTTTAGTAAATATTGCTGTTTGAATTCTTGAATAAAAGTATAGATGGTTTTTATTTTATCCTCTGAGCTGTTAATTCAGTGTCAGAATTTGAGTCACGTATTAATATAAATAAATGGCCTGTTTGGTCTGTACTTTTGTTTAGCAGGTCATAGCATTCTGTGCCAATTCTTAACAACTGTCAAAATAGTATGCTATTCTTCATGTATAATTTGACTCATCAAACTGAATAATAACTAAACTCTTTAAAATACTTATTAAACTATTTCATAATTATAAATATTTCTATCACATGATTCTTTTAAAAGAAAATGAATCCCTCAAATCTATTTGCTAAGCAAAAAGGTAAAAAGATATTTACATCATTCTATTATAAATAAAAATTATTAATATTTATTGCCCACGATATCCTCTATTCATTGTTATTCAATGGTTTAATTGTGGTGGTTTTTTTTTTTTTTTCTTGCTTTTTGGTATGTGGGTAGCTCCCTGACTGGGAATCGGACCCAGGCCGCAGCGCTGACAGCGCCAACGCCGAAGCCTTAAGCCACTACACCATCAGGGAACTCCCTGTGGTGGTATTAAAATAGGAACACAAATTGTTTTATCATCCTCCCTTCAAAAGATGGTCTCCCTCCCACCTCCCTCCTTTCCTCTCTCTTGCTTGGGGAAGAAGCCAGCTGTCATACCATGAGGATACTCAAGTTCTGTGGAGAGCTCCATGTGACAAGAAATTGAAACCTGACAGCAAACAAGAAAAGAAGGAATTTTTTCCATGATTAGCTGAGTGAAATATCTTTACTATTATTTTACAAAAGTAAAATCATACTGTCCATGTTTTTAATTTAACATGAATATTTTCACTTATCATGTAACATCTATTTCTGATGTAATCTTTAAACATGCTGACTCTAGCTCTTCTTACCTATGACTATAGAATCAAGCTCGTGCAACCCTAGGACTTCAGGTTGCAGGTGGCCCAGGACAGCTTGTAATGCTCCCCAACACAAATTTGTAAACTTTCTTAAAATATTACAGAAATTACACACACACCTTTTTTCAGCTCATCAGCTATCCTTGGTGTTAGTGTATGTTATTTGTCACCCAAGACATTTCTCCTTCTTCCACTGTGGCCCAGGGATGCCAAAAGATTGGATACCCCTGCTCCAGATCCAATCACTGTTATCTCTTGCCTCTCAGCAGCTTGTAGGTGGTTTCTTCCTTTGCCACATGCAGAAGCCAGGTTGATCCTTCTAATCTAAAGCATCATTGTCACCTTACTCCTCTTATTAAAAAAAAAAAAAATTTGTTCATCACCTACAAGGTCCTACAGAATTTGGCCCCTACCTTCCTTTCAGTTCTCAGTGAGCCCTTGCTCACTGGCTACCTAGCAGTGAGCTACCTTATACTTAGTTCTGCCTTGAAAATTTTTCTTCCAGATATTCACACATGGCTCATTTTCTCACTTTATTTAGGTTTGTTTAAAGATCACTTCCTAGGAGAGGGCTTTCTTGACAACCCAATCTAAAAACTCTGCCTCTTTAACTTAACTTTTTATATATATAATATGTGTCATTGTCTGACGTTATGTTATATATTTGTTTCATTATTTGACACCATGTATTTGTCTCCCAACTAGAATGTCAGTTCCAACAATACAGGAACTTAATCTGACTTTATCACTTTATCTTCATGGCTTAGAACAGTACCTGGCACAGGTAGGTGCTCAGTAAATATATTTTGACTAAAGACTACATGGATGTACCATTTTAATAATTAATGAGTAATAATTACTTGATATTTAGAATACTGAAAAATTTTCATATTATGAACAACTATGTCATGAACAGAACATGTGTATAAATAAAGATGTACATCCTATATTTGTTTTCTAAGATTTAGGAGTCAAAAGATATAATCATTTTATGGTTCTTGACACATATTTCCAAACTGCTCTCAATCAAAAAGTTGTTATATTTTAGATCACTCCAGAAATAAATGACAGCTACTTTTTTCTCACCTTGCATGTACGTTTACTTTTTAAACATTATCATTTTTATAACAACAATGGTTATTATTTAAATTTGCCTTTCCTCATTAGTAGATGGTAGGCATCTGTTCACTTAACTATTACCATTTGTATTTCATTTTTATAAATTGCCTCTTCATGTCTTTCGCTCATATTTCTATTGATTTTTCTCGTATTGGTAAGTGCTCTTTTTTTTACAGTAAATTGACCCAATGTCTAAATCTTGTAAAAATGTATTTTTCCCCCAGTTTGTGACTTGTCTTTCTATTTTGATCATTGTTTTTCTTTTTTTGTTCACCATGTAGAAATTTAATGTCAAATTGATTAGCTTTTTCTTACAGGGCTTTTGACTTTGCCATCACTTTTACAAAGTTTTCCAATCCACTATTTAAAAAACGTTCAATTATTTTCTTCCAATATTCAATTCCTCCCCTCAACTGGCTACCCAGTTGTCCTCCTTTTAATAATTCATATTTTCTCCACTGACACATAAAATTATGTGATGCAATTGTTCATATATTAAAAGTACATACACACAAACACACACACCTTTTTCTTTCTTTTAATGAAGTTTTGGACCTGAGCCAATCCCACTTGTGAGCCAGTGTTACTCACAGAACGTTGAAATAGCTTTTGTTTTGTTTATTTGCCTTTTTTTTTTTTTTTTAATGTGGGTAGCTCTCTGATAGCACTGGAGCCTTAAGCCACTGCACCACCAGAGAACTCCCCACATTGAAATAGTTTTTAATTGTCATGTCCTGTAACTAATTTAATACTGGTTACTCAGTAATTTGGTATTAGTATTCAAGTAATATCGGATACACTTCTTAAGGAAGAAATTCAATACATCTGCCCAAGCCACATCACAATCCAACTAAAGACTGTCAATCCAGTCAAGACGGAGTTGATTGTCACTTTAAATAAAGGTTCGCTTCTGGAAGATTGAGAGAAGTGCGTCAGGGTTCTCTTCTGAAAGCCCTTGGAATCCTGGGTTTCAGTGTGGAAGAAGGGACACAGGAAGAACCCATGGTAGGCTCACTTAGATCTAGGGAGAGGGACTCTGTCCGAAGAGCCCAATAGCGCTAATGAAAACAGGTAGTAGGGTCATTTTAATTTTTCAACTAGGGTCTAGATTTTAAATTGTATCGCTGGTTTAAAAACCTGAGTGATTTCCATGCACCAGAAAAAACAAACAAGCCTACAGAAAACGATTTATAGTTGTTTTGAGGCCTTAGGAAAGCAAGATGGTTAACTCCTAAATCTCGGCGACCAGTTTATATTGGTGTGGGGTGCGGGCGAGGGGAAGGGAAGTGGGTGGTTTTCTCCCCGGACGTCCTTTTTTAATGCTTGCTCTAGCCGTCCATCGCCGTCCTTGGCGTTCACTGGGCCGAACCACCTCTCTCAAATTTTACCCAAACCGCTAAGTGCGGGAGGCAAAGCAGACATAACGTTAGGAACACTCCGCACTTCCAACTTCTAATAACTGCCTTGTGGCAGGCGAGGCACTAGTCCTGTGAGGAAAAGAAAAGACTTAGATGTGGGGCTTTTTTATGGAGCGGGTCGTTTCTGGCTGATACCTCGCCGAATCAGCCACGACTCGTTCATTGTATCTCCCTATGAAACATCTTTATTTCACCTCCTCTCATCCTGGCCGCAGCTACCACTCCAAGCCCCTAACGTCATTTCTTTAGTACTGGTTCCATTAACGCACAGTCATTTTACCAATTCCTCCCTAACGACAATTTTAAGCGTTGACCCTAGGTTACCAGCTCTTCTCCCTAGCAACTGTGACTCTCCAGACCGCCGGAAAAGGCTAAATCACGTGCTCTGTAAACTTCCGGGTTTACAAGGTGACTTCCGGTTGTCAATTTCACGAGACGCGGCGGTGGAGGAGAAGCTGTGTGCCCTGACGTCGCCGTGGGCCCAGTAGTGGTGGGCTCCGGGTGGGCTCGCCTCGTCCTGCCCCGTCTGCGATGCATCCGCGGCGCCCGGAGGGATTCGATGGCTTGGGTTATCGCGGCGGTGGTCGGGATGAGCAGAGCTTTGGCGGCGCTTTCCCCGCAAGGTCCTTCAGCACCGCGTCGGACCTGGGCCACTGGGTGACCACTCCCCCAGACATCCCGGGTAGCCGCAACCTGCACTGGGGCGAGAAGACCCCGCCCTACGGTGTGCCCGCCCCGTCCACCCCTGAGGGCCCTGCGGAGGAACCTTTTCCCGGCGGCGGCAGCAGCGGCGGCGTGCCGGTGCAGAGCAGCGGTGAGGGACGCGGGGAGCCAAGCAGGGGTGGGTGGAGTGGCCGAGCCGTTGCTCGCGGCCTGCAGACCCCGGAAGCCGCGCGGAGGGTTCCGCCTTTTGGGCCTCCAAGTCTATCACGCCACACCTCTACTCTCCTTTCGTCCTCTGTCCTTGAAGCGGGCCTCCTCCCTCTTCCTCACAGAAATGCTTTCTCCGGGATCACCTCCAAAAAAGACACTTAGTTATGCGTTAGGGATTTCTAAATTCTAACGGTCTGGCGTATTACATCCTGCAACCTAAATCGATAAAGACGGAAATTGGATTATTTGCCGTTAATTGGGAATCGTGAACAATAGCTAATTAAATGACCGAGGTATTTCTTGGTATTACTTGTAGCTTTCTGCAGAAGTTTTCCAGCCTAGGCAGGCGTGGGCACAACCCTGGCTCAACCACTCTTAAATGCTGAGAGACTTTCTTAATGTCTGTGAGTGAGCCTTCAGTTTTCTCATCTTTAAGGTGAATAGAAGAATTAACATTGAGTGTTTTAAGTGTTAAGTAAAAGGAGATGCGAGTAATGCCTATGGAGCACATAGTAGACTAAAAATATTTTTTTCCTTCCTTTTCCCTTTTAATCATAGGAGTCATGTCTGTTTTGTAGATCCTAAACTACCCCCTAGCATAACCCTTTCTTGGTAGAAGGGGAAATGTTCATACTTTCCCATTTTCTTCTGTTAACGCTTATGGTACTTTCAAACTGAGCCTCACTTATATTAAATGATTCACTTAAACTATATAGAGAAGGTGTCATTTCCTTTTTGTTAATTTTTAAGGAGCTAGTTACTACTTAATTTCTACTTACATAAATTATAGATTCTAAATTCATGCACCCCATGGGGACTCCATAAAGATTTATTGAATTGAGAAAAAAAAAATATATATATATATATGCCCACCTGCTGCTTTTCTTTTTCTGACCTATAAAACTCCACTAAAGAGCAAAAATCACTGATAACATTTCAAGATAAGACTTTGTGGGATGTCAGAACCTGTGTTTTAATTACAACACTGATCTAGATATTCTCAACATCTTTTGTATTCATAATTTGAAATTAATGGGTTCCTCTTCTCGTTTTCTGGAAATTGTTGGAATAGTAGATTACACCATTAAATATTAAGTATATTTTAGACTTAAGTTTTATTCTCATTCTATTTGAGTGTGAAATACAGTGATATTTATTTGATTTTTGTTAGAGGAATAGAATAGACTTCATATGTGGTCTGGTGAGCAAATGAGGATGTGGAGGAGAATCTCACTTATTCATTGTCATACAATTTACTTGTTCACTCAGGATTTCTTTCTGTTGGTCCCAAAACAAGTACTAGAA
>PVJL010005532.1:21394-69227 GCA_004026885.1 Lyroderma lyra
TTTTTTTTTTTTTTTTTTTTTTTTTTTTTTTTTTTTTTTTTTTTTTTTTTTTTTTTTTTTTTTTTTTTTTTTTTTTTTTTTTTTTTTTTTTTTTTTTTTTTTTTTTTTTTTTTTTTTTTTTTTTTTATTTGAAATACTGTTTTATTGCTAGTGTCTAAACTTTGACAGCTTATGTTTTTATCTTTTCAAAAACTTAGCATTAATATTACAACAAGGATGAGCTTTAATAACACCAGGGTTCTTTTGGTAGCAGTTAAGAGGTGGTAAATCTAACTTTGCAAGGATAGAAGCCTGAGAGACATAATACTGTTAACAATAGTAAAACTTCCTAATACCATCCAAAAAATATCAGTGGTGTTTTCTGTTAATATAGGGGATGATCGGTACACACAAAAAGGAAAAAGCTGAAAGGAGGGAAATAACTTGGGCAAAAGAAACTTCTATCTCACTTGTACATTTTTCAAGGCAAAAGTGACCCAAATGGATTCCCCGGAGACATGCTTATATGGCCTTGCTCTGACTGTAAGGGAATAGTGAGGGCATTGCTTCATTTGAAAAGCAGAGATGAGAGAGAATGGAGATGGGACCAGAGGGGAGACCGAAAAGAGGATGAGAGAAAATTATCTCTTGTGAATATTATATTATAGCTGATATTTGATGACTGGTTCCCTGGGGTTTATCAGTTTTCATCAGTGTGATATTGAGGTTTTTAGTCAAGAAGTAAATTTTTTTCTGTGTTAACATGCATAGGAATGTTCCCAGCTGTCAACTAGTAAGACTATAGAAATGCTATCAGCAGTAGCACAAATGTACCCACTATTCTGTCACAGAGACCTAATTAAGCAGATCTCTCAAAATATTTAAAACCTGAGGAGATACAGAACAAGAGAGCCTGTTTATTCTAAGTACTCTTTTGATTTAATAATTTTGAGGTGTTTTACTTGTGACTATTGGTTTAACATAGATGATCTCCACCAGTAACTAATTAGTCACCAGTGAGTGACTAATTTTACAACATGGGAGGTAAAATTGTTCGTCTGTAAGTATCAGTCAGAGCTTCAATAGAAAAAAATTTTAATTGAGTCAAAAGTTGAAAACTGGTAGCTCTTAGATTCTACCTGCAGACATGTTTCATGTGACCCACAAACTGTTTTAATGCTTTTTAAAGTAGTTGCAAATACATTTTAATTGGAAGATACTACATAAAAATGAGAGTATGTTTTTAGAAAAATCACAGCTTATAAACCCTGAGCCACAAGTCCCACACAACAGCAATGAATTGGAGCTAATGAGTGGTTGTGCCTTAAAGCTTACCACAAGTCCCAGAGGAGTCCACTGATTCAAATGACTTCTCTAATCCCTGTTAGAATTGGACTTTGGGACCTGGAATTTAATGAATATCATGTTATTAAAATAAAATATTTTTTGTTGTTTTTACAGTAAACCTAAATATTGCTTATGAGTAATCTTATTTCTTCTCTTTTAGAACAGTTGAGTAGATTTGCTGGATTTGGTATTGGACTTGCAAGGTAATGTTTTATCTAAAAATTTTTATTTATTTATTTATTTATTTATTTTTTGCTTTTTTTTGGTATGTGGGTAGCTCCCTGACTGGGAATCGAACCCAGGCTGCAGCACTGACAGCGCCAGCGCCGAAGCCTTAAGCCGCTACACCATCAGGGAATTTCCCTATCTAAAAATTTTTAATTTAAGTCTTTATTTAAAGTTTTTAATGTAATAATAGTATATGATTAGTATTGCTTCTTTTAAGCATAGATTAAATATTGATTCTTTCAAATTTATGAGTTGATTTTTTTTCCAGTAAGAATAGAGAATAGTCATTGAATTTTATAATCACAAAATAATTTTTAAGGACTGTTATTAACACCTTTCATGTTTCTGTCTAAAGAATAAATCACATCTAATCTTCTCTCTCCCTTCAAAAAAACAAGTAATTTTGCATTGAACCGTCTCCCTAAACATTGAATTATAAAATTATGACAAGATATTTAGCAACGTAGAGTCTAGGTTTTACTTATAATCAGCATTTAATGAGCATCATTATTATTATTAATTTTTAATTATTATTTTGTTTAAGAAAAGCCTCTAGTCTGATTATGTGATCTTTAGTGAATGCTGTTTCAAAAATCTAGGAATTGCAAAACGACTTACATATCACACCGTTACAACTCATTGTTTTAAACATTTTAATCAAGAAAAAAATGACCTTACTTGCATAATTAAACTTGAGGATGTTAATGTCAGTAGAAACAAAGTCTGTGTATTAAGGTTTTCCTTCTACTAGAGTTAATATTTCCTTTGCCTCACAGTTTATACTTAAAGCTATTGTTCATTTGATATATTATTTTTATTTTTTTATAGTGAGTGTGTGCATGCACACGCGCCCTTGCAGGCATGTGGTCACTATTAGTGCTAGAGCCCACAGTTGTTTGTGGGAAATGTTTTCAAAAGAAATTTATACATAAAATAATAGTCAATTAACATGGTCATTAAAATCCTTATTCCTTAAGGATTTGATATAAAGTACATCAAAACCAAAATTTATAGAATGAGGTTTGTTAAAAATAAATGGCTCTTCTGATAGGAACTTTGTTCATAAAACATCTTCTAAAAGACATAGAAGGAAGCATTTAAATTGTTTAGGAAAGAAGTTTCCCATATCAGACATGTAGAAATGTAGTTTCATATTTATATGTTACATATTTGTATTATATATTGTTCTTGCTAACCAGTTTGCAGATCTGGCTTTAATTCTTTTCATATTGAATTTTGTTATTGGTACATGATTTGCAACCATGATATTTTTAATATATACAATTTTTTTTTACTTTTAAAAATTAGAAACATAAAATAATACATGACTCTTCAAGCAAAAATAATTTCAGAGACATATATGTTGTAAATTAAATTTTGGCTATATTATATGTATTTATAAATTATTTTTATATAGTCTCTTCACAGAAAATGTACTGGCCCATCCTTGTATTGTTCTACGCCGCCAATGTCAGGTAAATGTGCTTTTTGTGACCTTCAAACAATAACCCTAACCCCGATTTGAAGTACGAACTTAATAATGGCTGAGACTGTGTAACCAACCATTCTTCCATGTGAAACATACCATAATCTATAATACATCAGTTCTCCAACTTTTTGGTCTTTGAAACATCTTAAGTCTTAAAAATTATTGAGGTTTCTGAAGAATTTTTATTTGTATGGGTTATATCTGTCAATATTTACCATTTCAGAAATCAAAATTTTAATATATATTTTTAATTTATGAAAAGAATAAGCCCATTAGATATTAACATAAATAACATTTTTATGAAAAAGAAAAATTTTATTTTTTAATATAACTTTAATGTCTGGCATAATAAAAGCCAGCCAGAATTTTACATCTGCTTCTGAAGTCAGTCTGTTGCAATACATTGCTTTTGAAAGAAACAAGAATGTCCAGCCTTATACATATATGTATTTGAAAATGGGAGTATTTTATATCTTTTTCAGATAATTGGCAGATGTTCGTTGATACTACACCAAAATTCTATAAGTGGAATTTTTTTAAAGGTTATTTGCAATGTGAAATCTGAAACCACGTCAGTTAACTTGTATACTCTGTTATATTAAAATCTGTTGATTTATACTGCATGTTAAATGGATTTTTTTACCCATGCATGATTTTGTTAGTTACATAATGCATTGATTAATTGAAAAATTTTGATTTACCGAGTTATATAGGTCTTCTAAATTGTATGCCATTTGGTTATACAGTATCAACACACACACACACACACACACACACAGAGAGAGAGAAAACCCCACTATCATTAAAATCACTACACATCTCACCAGGAAAGTGTTTCAGTGTTGGTAAGCTCTTGATGATGGATACAGGCTTTCCAGAATTCTAATTTTTGCTTATGTACTAACATTTATCACCAGCAACAAATACTTTCATTTAAATAATAAACTCACTTTGTTCATTTTTAAAAATGTGTCTGTCCCACGTGTGAATGATTATAGTCTGTCAATTTTTCCAGAAGAAATGGTGCCATGAAAAAAGTGGTTAGTTCAGCCTACAGCTCCTTTAGACAGGTGCTTTTCCTCACTTCATTATGCAAATGCAAAATTGTAATTAGAAAAATGATGTGTATCTGAGTCAAGATTTTATAAAATTAATATATTCTACTTCATTACCAAGGACATTCTTTAGTCAAAGTGGCTTTTTCCTCCTTACAAGTGAGTGGGATGAAGAAATATAATAAGTACAAAAATGTAATTTGATGCCACTGCCTTGATTCATGCTAAGGAATTAGCAGTTTTACCCGCCACTGCTTTTGCACTATTATTGAAAATGTCAACACAAGGAAAAGGCAAATTATGCCTTAGTATCAAGAAAATAATTTTGAACTTGTCAGTTCCCTTAAAAGTCCTCAGGGGTTACTGGACCACATTTGTGGCAGAAGCTCCTATCATATAACGTAGTTTTGAAAATGGAGTTTAAAAAGGTATAAATAATTACAATGTAAGTGGTTCATTCTTAGCACCAAGAAATAAGTATATGTAAGAGAAAGAGCCAGTTAAAAACATGAACATTTGTATATGTCCCAGAACTAGGCTGACCAGGTATACCATTTTAAACGGGACAGAAAAACAACGATATTGTCCCTTTTCACACAATACATACAATCAGCTTAGTCTCACTGGGCTTAATTCAAGGTGTCGGTAAGCTGACCATATGTACCGTTTGAAATGGAACAGTACCATTTGAAACAGGACAGTACCATTGTTTTCTGTCCCTTTTTTTTTTTTTTTTTTCTTTTCTGTCCCTTTTAAAACCATATGTCTGGTCAGCCTACCCAGAACAGTGAATTTCTGACACGTATTTTACAAATTGTGACACTGTTACATTGTGATCTAGTGTATACATATATGATAGAAGTAACGCTTTTTTTTAAAGTAGTTAAAATACTGTTATGTTACAAAATTACATGCTTATGGTTTTGTAATAAAAGATTTGGTATAGATTACCAGCTCATAAAAAAGGAGACGTTACTTCTGCCAGACCTTGTATATGAGTAACTTAAAAAAAAAGTTTTAGGAAATACCTTTGGAATGTATCCTGACACTTTTTAAAAATTATTCACTCAATAAGTATTGGTTCTGATCCCCTTTACTGATTTTGTAATTTACCAATTGTTTATACCTTATAGTTTGAAAAATGTTAGCCATTGGGGGAGAAATACTCATATCCCTGTGTGTTAAATAGCATGAGCATTTTGCCACACTGATGTAATTCTAGTGTTTTAGGGAACATAAATATCGAAGAGTAAGATCTTCTTTATTATATATTCTGTGTTACTATGTATAGTGTGCATTGGTTTTCAGCTATATAACCATATGTACTGTACTTTCATAGGTTATTTAAAACACTTGTAAGACTAATTTTGCTTAGCTGACTTTAATTTATGCTGACTTTAGAATTGAAGTTTCATTTATGCTGTTGACTCCACTGTATCTCTTTTATGTCCTTGTTATTTCTTATTACAACAATAACAGAAAATACTCACAAGATATCTTTCACAGGTTAATTACCATGCGCGGCATTATCATCTCACTCCATTTACAGTCATCAATATTATGTACAGCTTTAACAAAACTCAGGTGAGATTAGTCTATAGATCTTATTAAAGTATTTATATACAGGAGCCCTTTGGCCTTAGTAATGATTAAAGCAATGATAATTCCTTATAATTTAGTAAATAAAAATATTTTCATTCTTGTACTAAAACCAATATAACATGATAGTGACACTTTTTATGTCACTGAATAATCAGTGAATTTATACCTTTGCCCAAAGTAATTAAATATTAGGAGCATTTAATCAATATTAGATAATTAATTGGAATGTTCGTCTTAGCCTATATGTAGGCAACTGAACAAATATTAAAGTAACAATAGGAGTTAATTTAATTGTAGTTTTCTACTAAATGTTGTTTTGACTAATGAATGCCTTGTTGGAAAATATCAGTTAATAATTACTATCAAATTATATTAAGACCTTTTTTTGCATTTCTTATTTTAGGCAGTAATAGAAAATAACAATAAATTTTGTTCATTTCAGGGACCAAGAGCCCTTTGGAAAGGTATGGGAAGTACGTTTATTGTCCAGGGAGTCACACTTGGAGCAGAGGGCCTAATCAGTGAATTTACCCCTTTACCAAGGTATGTTTTTGGCATTTTCTCAGTACTAGCTTTGTATTAAAAATATGACAGCTTCTAAAAATACTTTGAATTTGAAAACTTGCCTGAAGTAACTAAGAGAAGAAAAAGAGGCTAAAAGTAATTAATTTTATCTTATTGAATTAGTATGTGATAAAGAAAATGCTTCCTGGTACAGAGTCTATTGAGGTATGTCTTTCAGCTCCTACTGCCACGTGTCAGCAACTATCACCTAAGGAACAAACATGAGTATGTGAGCAATTCCTGTTCCTTCATTCAGTGAAGGAGACACATAGTATGTAAGCAAATTATAGTACATTGTGATTAGTGCTATAATTCTTTTCAGAGCCTAAGGAACACTTTGCATAGAGTTATTGGCAAGGATTTCAAAAAGGAACTGAAATCTGAACTACATCTAGAATTGTGAGTAGGAATTGACTTGGCAGAGGAAAGGATTCTAGGTAGCGGTGACCACATACTCAATTTAATGAAGATTGGAAGATTTGGGTAATAAGTGTCTTACGCTTGGAAATAGTAGGCATGTATGGGATGAAATAACAGAAAAAGAGGCTGAGGTGCTAGATTGAAGCATGGCTGTGCCTTTTTAAGGGTCTTAGGCTTTATTCTCTGTGGAATTGGGAATCTAAGGGTGTTTTTGTTTGTTTTTTAAGTATATGGGAGCTTTGATCAAAGATATACTCATGTGGCAGTGTAAATAAAATGGACTGGTGTAGACAGAGACGTGTGGAGAACTGTTACGGTAATCTAGGCCAGACTGTTAAGGGTCTGAATAGTGGGGTAGAATAGAAAGGGATTAGTTGGAGGGACATTTCTAACATATAATTGATAATTGGTGATAGGTTAAGAATGGGTTTATGGGAAAGTGAATTATCAGCAGTTACTAAGATTTCTAGATTGGAATCAAATTGAAGAATTCATGAAGAAGTTAGAATGGGAAAGAAAATAAAGAATTTAACCTATAGATGATTTTGAAATTCCTATAAAAGACATCTAAGGGGAACAGGTCTTGTAAGTGGTTAGAACCATGGATCAGTCTTAGAGAAAATTGGAAGCTGGAGGCATCACTTGGAATGTTGTAGCGAAGAAGTAGCAATTGAAGCATTAGGATGGACGAATTTCCCAAAGAGAATGTATAGACTAAATGACAGAGAGTGAACCAAGGACAGCATCTTGGACAGTTTGTGAGTGCAGAGTTGTGTGTGTATGTGTAAGGTAGTTGAGGGAGGCAGTTTAAGAGATGCTCACAAAACAAATTTAAAATAGCAATAAGCTGTAAGACAATAGTGCCCTAGAAGCCAAGAGAGGAGAATTGGGATTGTTAGATACATTTTGAGGGAGAGGATAGAGAATTTGGAGTAATTTGCTTCTGGGTCTATTTGCTCTCTGAAACAGGATATAAGGTCATTCGGTGAAAGAAGAATGAGCATTGGGATCTCAAGTAGAAAAGCATGAGAATGGTATACATTTAGGACATTCACAAATACATATAACAGAAAGGGAAACTTATTAGGGATATATGTAAGGAATATTAATAGATAATATTGGAAAGCGTAAATTTGTTTAGGTGCTATCTGTCAGGACTCTAATTTTCTCTATCAACACTGTGTCCCAGGGATAGTGTTAAAGACATTGAATAGTTTGTTAATCCACAGTTGGCCTCTGGCAGAGTGAATTTTTTGGATCGACAGGGAAGAGAGGTAGTTGCAGCCATATTCACTAGTGACTCAGTCTTGGGATTTAGTCTTTGTAGGGAAGGAAGTGATGACAAGAGCGACTGGTGTCAGGCTTTTTGCCAATGTGATTGTTTTCAAAGGACCCCATAATCTTGAAGTTTCTTTAACACAGCTTTGCTAAATGTTAAGAACAAAACAAATGTTTGGCCAGCTGAAAGTTTCCCCTCGCATACTTAATTTCTGCATCTGAATTTCTGCCATTGGCTAACTTTATTTATCCTGTTGCTTTTTATGTCACAGGGTAAAATTAAAAGTTAGTAGTTCTTATCACATGTTCTTGAAGTTCTCTTACAAACACAAAATTCTGTAAGAATTTATCCAAATTCAGGAATTTCTATATGGTATAAGGAATTTTGTATTTGCAGTCAGAACACTATTGGTCCTGGCTACACGACTTTTTATCTGTGAGACCTTACTCTAGTAATGCCATTTCTCTAAAACAGAGATGAAATAGTAACTTTAACTTCTAGTTGAAAGGAAGGAAAAAGAGAAATAGGAATGGGAAAACACAGAATTTATTAAATTTTATTATCTAACATTATTTTATAGACATACATATCAAATTATGAGTATTTCTCTTCATCATTGTGAATCTTATTAAAGAAGTATCCAGGTATTCTACCTGGATAATTTTGGGGATGAATCACAGTCATTGCTTCATTTTTTTACTTAGCTAATATTTCCTCAGTACCTACTATGTTCGCTAGGTCCTGTGCTAGAAATCAGGTGTACAATGAGGACAAGAAACAAAAGGTACTTGTGACCATGAAGCTTAGAATCTAGTGTAAGGGACTTATGTTAAAATAATCTTACTAATGAATAAGTAAGTATAAATTGAAATTTGTTCTCTGAAGGAGAAGAATATGGTTCTGTGAGAGTATTAAATGGTTAGGAACAGTGTCCCTAAAAAATTGACACTTAAGCTGAGATCCAAGTGATGATTATGAGACACAGAGCAGTTTGCATAAAGACGGTGTGGCAAGGAGAACTTGGAGAATTCAGGTAACTGAGAGAAGGCTTGTGTGACTGGACCTCAGTGAGCTGGGTGGAGAGCCGTGTGAGAGAGTGCCAGTCTGTACAGGGCCTTGTAGGCCAGTGTAAGGATATTGAAGAATTTTAAGCACAGGTCAATGATGTGATCAGATTTCTGTTTTTAAGGGGTCATTGTAACTGAAGATGAAAGATTGCAGGTGGATCAAAGTAAATAAAACGATACATGTTCATAAGCTATAATGATAATCCAGGTGTGAAATAATGGTAGTTAGGACCAGGGTGATATCTTCTGAGATGGATGTAAGTGAGTAGCTTTGAAATATATTTCAAAGTTGATGTAACATGGTGATGGGTTAGAGATGATAGGATAGATTAGAGAAGGCAGTGTGAAGGATGACTTCTAGAATTTTGACTTATAATTGGATGTAAAATCCATTCTCTGAAGTACAAGGGCTGTCCGGAAGAGATCCGGCCATAAATGACTGTTTTCATATTACAAGGCTGGGTACTTTCTGGACAGCCCTCATGTAGTGTAACCATTTTTTTTTTCTAATTCTATCTTCTTTGGGCAGGGTTTACCTTCCTTGGGGGGAAGCAAAGTCATAGCTCACAAGGCAGCAAAGCCGTAGTGCAAAGCAATTCACAGAAGCTACCGTGGGTGGAGGATGAGCTCTGGGCTCTCCTAGATTGAGGTTCCTCAGTTACACAGGTGAGACAGTATGAATTCACCAATATTTAGTTTATAGTTTCTTGGTATTGCAAGTTTTTTTTTGTGTGTGTGTGTGTATATAAGCCAGGATCATCATTTGTGATCTCTTTCTTTATCTACTGCCCAGATTCCTTCCCAATCTTTCCCCAACCCTTTTCCCAGGTGGAGTGAGTGAGACTGTGTTCTTCTACCCTTTACTTTCCTGTGGCACTTCTTCTGCCATTAACAAGAGGAGCACCTGTCACCAAGGCTGTCTGTATATTGAGCCTCTCACAGAAACTGTTTGGTGGAACTCTAACTTAGTTTGACTCAGCTAATATTTGTCATTGTCCCAATATCAACATCTTACGATTTTCTCCTCGTGTCTGTTTTCCTAATGACTCCTCTGAATTTACTGAGTTTAAACACAGCGAAATCTTTATCCAATTCAATAGATTTCCTTTCTGATTAACAGTTCCTAATACGTGTGTGTTGCATTTCATGCTGTCGAGTCAGCTCCGACTTGTAGTGACCCTGTGAATGAGTGATATCCACAGTGTCCTGTCCTCACAGCCCTGCTCAGCTCCTGCAGACTCACGCCTGTGGCTGCTTTTATGGAATCAGTCCATCTCCTATTTGGTCTTCCTCTTTTCCTCTTGCCTCTGTTTTCCCCAATATTGTGTTTTCCAAAGATCCCTGCCTTCTCATGATGTGCCAGTAGTAGGACAGCTTCTGTTTTGTCATTTTTGCCTCCAATGATATTTCAGATTTAATTTGCTCCAGGACCCACCTTTAATCTTTCTGGTGGGCCAGGGTATCTGTAGATCTCTCCTTTAACACCATATTTCAGATGAATCAATTTTTTTCCTATCATCCACCTTCACTGTCCTTCTTGCACATCTGTACGTAGTAATTGGGACTGCGAGGGTGTAGATGATCATAGCCTTGACCTCTAATGACACATCTTTGCACTTGATGATCTTTTCCAATTCTTTCTTTGCTGCCCTTCGGAGTCTCAGCCTTCTCTTGATTTTTTTGGCTGCAGTCTCCATTTGAATTGATGACTGAACCAAGGTAAGCAAAATCCTAACACCAAAAGAATCTAAGAGTAGGAAAGAAAGATCATAAGTTTGATTTTGGACAAGGTCATTTTCAGGTGTTTGCCATAGCCAGTTGGAGTTGTCAGTAGACAGATGATAAATAAACTTAATATATAGAGAAGACTAAACTGAAGAGAAAAGATTTGGGAGGCTTTAAAGCCATCATCTTGGATGAGATTGCCTAGTGAAGGAATACAACATGCAGACTAAGAAGAGAAAAGGGCCTGAGCTTAAAGGAACTCCAGAATAAGTGGCTGAGTTAAGAAAAATGCTCCTGCAAGAAGTCAAAAACAGAGACCAGAAGAGAGGAGAAAAATCAGAGGAGGGTCGGCTAGGGTCATACAGGAGTAGAGTGTGTTGTAGAAGAAGGGAGCAACATTGCTGCTGACAGCACAAGTAAGGTACAGACTTAAAAATGTACACTGGGTTTAGTGACATGGAGGTCACAAGGACTTGGCGAGAGCTGTTTTGTGGAATAATTGGGTAAAAGCCAATTTGGAATGAGTTTAGAGGTGAGTAGGATGTTGGGACGTGGAAATAGCAAGTTTAGAAAGTTGACAGTAAGAAGAGAGATGAAGAGAAGTAGCTAGAGGATGAGAGATTGGGTTGGGGGAAGATTTCTCTTAAGAGGGCAGCTATTTGAGCTCCTGAAAATGCGAGGCAATGGAATGTAAAGACTGCTTAAATACTAAATACTGCTTTTGTATATCAATTATGCATGAGAGTATGTATATTATAGTCCATTGAATGGAAAACTATTTTGAGAAAAAGCAAGTCACTTCTAATTTTGTTCTTTTGAAGGGCGGTTTTTACTTGTGAAAATAGTGGATTATATTTACACATTTTGTGTTTGATAATGAAATACAAAAGTTTTAATCACAAGTGGATTTCTATACTGCCTATTTCCTGAAGCACTTAAATGTACTAATTTAAATTTCTAGAGTTGTGGCAATAAGTTTTACCCATTTTATGAAAGAGTAGAGAACAGATACAAGGAAGAGAATTTTTTAATTCTAAATTTTATATTTTACTATTTTACCTTAAAAATCTTAATGGAGTTCCCTGGTGGTGCAGTGGCTTAAGGCTTTGGCGATGGCGCTGTCAACGCTGTGGCCTGGGTTCGATTCCCAGCCAGGGAACTACCCACATACTAAAAAGAAAATAAATAAATAAATTAATTAAAAAAAAAAATCTTAATGACTTTAAGAATTGGCAGTAGTAATTAGGTTTGTGTTCAAAGGGGAGATGACCCTGTTCTTACAGAAAGGCAGGTCACAGATCTGTCTCTCTGTAAGTTAATAATGACAGTTTCATGCTTAAAATCAGTGTGATAATAACCTGTGGTAATACTTTCTGAGGCCATAAGAGTGAGAGCAGCACCCAGATGATTTGCAAACCATGTAGTATGTTTTGTTTTGTAATCATAAATCAGGCCTAAAATTTTTTTTGCATTTTTCATCTTAATCATTATCATTCCAGCTATATTTTTCTGTGGTTGTTCAGGCCTAATACAGTACTCTAGTATTAATCAGAACGTGATCCAGAAGGCTGTCTAAGGTCTTATAAATCAGAGATGCTTGTTTCATTGTGTAAAAATTTCTCTACAGACCTCTTAGTCTCTTAGAAAAACATAGGAAAGTTCACATACCACACATGCTGTAATTGTACTGTTTTTGTTTTTAGAGCACTTACGTTATTAATGATTAATTTGCTTCACCTTTTTAATATAAAATATATTTATTTATCACCTTATGTTTGTCATATCCATGTAGTTGAGGTAGAAAATGTTTTTCTCAGGTTCTTGCTGTGGCCATGGTGCAGTGGGTGCCAGTTCATCAGGGGGAACTGGTGAAAGCAAGTCTCCTCTTTATTTTACACTCCTTTTCTGTTTACTCTGCCTCTCTCCTCCTCCATCCCCTCCCCTTTTCCCTTCCATCCCTCTATCTGCCTTTTCATTTTTTTCTGTCTCCTAATTTACTTTCTCTTTGAGGAGGGCTGTCTGGAAAAAATCCGACCTTAAATGCCTGTTTTTCAGATTGCATGGCTGTATACTTTCCAGACAGCCCTCGTACTGTCCAGTCTTTTCTCTTTTTTGACTTTTTTCTTGATACAACTTTTTCCTTTTTTGTTGTTCTTTCATCTTACCTCTCTTCTTTTTCTTTCCTTTCTGGTTTCCAAAGGTAACCTAAATAGCAGGATGCACACAGTCCTAGACCTTGGTTCTAGGCCTGGCATTTTGCCTGTCTCCTTTGAACATGTCCCTGTGGTCTTTTTGACCTTCATTTTTCTCATAAGTGAAACAAATGCAGCAATACCTGCTTGCTCTGCTTATCTCACAGACTCCTTCTTGTATCAAATGAGATGAGAAGCAGTACAGGCAGAGTGCCGACTTCAAGTCATGGAGACCAGGGCTTAGAACCCCATTCTACTACTAAATACAGTAGACTCTCCGTTAACTGGAATTCAAGCAACCGGCAAAAGTCACGGAAATAATACTACATTTATCCAGCGTGGGTGTCAGTTAACTGAGAGTGTAACTTACATTTGTCTGGAGTCTACCAATCCCCATCAGTGCCATTTAACTGAGAGTCTACTGTCGTATGTCTTTGGGTAAGTGGTGTATGAACCCTCTCTGAACCAGTTTCTTCATCTATGAAGTGAGGGTAACAGGGTTATTGTGAGGATTAGAAATAATTCATGTAAAGCACTTTGCACAGTGCCTGACCTACAGTAGGTGCTCAAAAAGATAACAGAATATAATAAAGGGCACAAAATTAATGTCATCATAGTAAGTAAAGGCACTTTGGAAATTAGGTTGCTACCCAAATATAATGTGTCATTCTGCATTATAGTTACTTATTTTTGTTTTGATTTTTGATTCTCATTCTTATATACTTATAAAAGCTTCTTTTCTCTGTTTATCCTATTCCTTGTTTCCCATTCCCTTCCCCATCCATTTTTTTTTTCTCAGCCTATCATTTTTATATCTCCTGGTTTAATTACTCATGTTCATTTTTATAATCAGGTATAACTCTTCCCCCTCTGTCAGCCCCTTCTATCACCACATACAGAAATACCTTGTATGTTTTCGCTCTTTTCAAACCACTGCAGTTGTTTGAAGTGTGTCCCAGAAAAGATAATGTTCACCATTAAAATACATTTCTCCTACAGATTTTTTAAAATTAAAACTTGATTACCTTTTTAAAAATTGGGCTAATTCAAGATGTTTGAAATTGCAGGGATTTCTTTTTACTTCAATTTACTTTTATTTTTTAGGGAGGTTTCACATAAATGGAATCCTAAACAAATAGGAGAACACCTTCTACTAAAGTCGTAAGTATCAAAAGTGGCTTTTATATTGAAATTTTCCATTAATTTTTATAGTGTTAGAACTGAAAATAAACCCTATTCAATAACCATACTGAAGAAAATTAGAGCAATGAAATATTTGTGGGACTGGAACTTCAAAAGACAGGTAACGGAGTTTAGGACTCAAAACCTGCATATGTATTATCTTTAAAATAAATTTTTCTAATTTGAAAGGCTGAAATCACAACTTAATTTTTCTTTGTGTTCTTTGGAAGTTAGCAAAGGTCTTCAAGTTTTTTAACCCAAATTGCCAGGAAAATTATTACGATTTATTAATTAGAGATACAAATTTATTATTTATGGTAATGAGCAAACTCAAAACCTTAGTGTCATTAACATGTACTCCTGAAGGCACTTAGTGCTTTTACAACACTGACCATTTTTTATTAGAATTTTACTCTTCGCTTTTTAATTTTTTTTGAAGATTGTGAATTGGAAACCCCCCAGCTTGCTGGCTCCCTCTGTGGGGCGTTCTAGCACATTATTACTTAGTGATGTTCCATTCACCTTGAAAACCACTTCTTGCCAGGACCTGGCCCATAGGGTTAGGTAAGTCCCACCTTGATGTCATTTTAAATAACTATATTTTGCAGGCTTGCAAAGTTGTAATATTACTATATCTAAATAGTAGTGGTAGGAAACAACTTTGCAAAGCTGTACAATATTGTTTTTTAATAATAAAAGGGGACTTTACTTACCATTGAAGACTGGCTTAGCTCTGCTGGGTGGGAAATCTGGGAATGGATAGTGATAATATAATAGCAGAACAGATAATGTTCAGATATTGTTAAAAAGGCAAGCTATAGAATGGATCCTTCATCCTAAATTTTAAGTATCAGATTTATAGGCTATGTTAGCTAGCTCTGTGCAGGTAGATATCCAAACAATGAATCATTAACAAGCCTACATTTTACACTGGTTTAAAATAAAATCTGTTTTCTTCGAAGGCTATCCCTGTGATATTGTTAACATTTCATTTTTCGTCTCTAATAGTTGAGTAAAGATCCTGTGTTACAGGTCTCTGAAGTATTTAGTCTGTAGGCATCAATAGTTGAAAACCTTAAAAATGTCATTCAATCTTGCATATAAATTATGTTCATATATTAAAGTAGATATTTAAAAATTTAGTGTAAGCATCTTGTTTCAGTGTACTGATAAGTTTGTTTTAATTTCTACAGACTGACTTATATGGTGGCAATGCCTTTTTATTCAGCAAGTCTAATTGAAACAGTACAGGTGAGCTATTTTTTATTGTCTTTTTTTAGTGAAAAAATATTTTTTGGAATATTTAATATTATTGTATATACCTATTGTGTAACAGAATGATTTAAAACAGTGTACTTTTAAGGTTTTTATTTCACAGATACCACACATATGTCAAAGATTATATACTAGGCACTTGACTGATGACTGTATTTCCTTTGCAAACTTACTTCACAGTCTTAGTTTTAATTCTTTTTATTCCTTTCATAGGCAACTGTACTCTTCACTCAGGTATCTCAGAACCCAGCCTATGACTTGCCCTGAATACAAAGAATCTACAGGGTTTTTTGTTTTGTTTTGTTTTGTTTTTTAATTTTAAGACCCTAATGCACAACTCAAAACAGTTATGGCTTATCACAGGACAATAAATTACTAATTATCCGAACATAAAACATGATGAATAATCATCCTAAGAGTAAGCGGGTAGTCTCCTTAGGTAGTTGACTAACAGCATTCTTTTCAGACATGACCTGTAAAGAACATCTGATGCTACGGTTTGTTAGGTATACTGCAAAGCTAAAGCAATCTCCTGCTAGTGTTTTAAGTTGTTTTACTATTTCTAACCACATGGTGGCGCTTCAAGTACATCAAATTAATGTACTTTCTCACCATTACTATTCCTACACTTAAAACTGTAAGATGAAGATAGTTTTAATTTTACCTACACAAAATCAAACTAATTGTATACCGCCTATCTTCCATCTCCAACATCAGATTCTCTGGCATATTTTTTTGTCTTCAGTATGTATGAGTTCCCTCTCTCAAAGTCACATTGAATCAATCTTTCTTCTAATTACTCTTTCCACTTAATTGCTTTCCTGGCCCTGTCATTGACTTTTTATTTTTTAGAATTAACTTCAGTTAATTGAAGTTAACATCTTGCTACCCATACAAGGGCTGTCCAGAAAAAAATCAGCCATAAATGCCTCTAATTTTCCTATTACATGGCTGGATACTTTCCAGACAGTCCTCACATGTATACTCTCTTCTCTCCTTGCATTTGGCATTGTGATAAATAAATGCTATATAATCTTTGTAGGGGACTTCAGTTTAGTTATTACACTATGAGATATTCTCATTTTATAGATAAGGAAAAAATAGCAAGAAGGTAATTAAGAAAATGCAGTTAAACAGCGTGATATATTGGGGCAAACAAGGTTTAGCTTTAGACAGATTGATATCAGAATCACATTTCTCTACTTAAATTAGATCTGTGACTTTCTAAATCTTAATTTTCTCATCCATAAAATGAGAATAGTATTCTAATACCTGAGTTATAAAAATGAAATTGAGTTATTTATGTAAAGTGCTCAGCTCACTATATGTTAGTTTGTTTTTGTAACCTAGTATCCACCCCTTCTTTTTCCTGCCCCAGGTTCTCCTTGCTAACTCCTTTTAATTTCTTTTGTCTGGATTTCTAGAAATCCAGAAATTTTTTTTTATTCTTAGATTTCTCCCGTCTTTCACATCTTCCTCTTCTTTTAGTATGCTCTTTAGCATCTCTTCTAATGTACTACAAGGGACATTCCTTGGCTTTCTCTCCTATATTCATTAGCCAGGAAAACTCATTTGCTTCCTTGAATTACTTTAACCCTGATCTTTATGTGAATTAAATCGTCTTCACCTCAAACTGAACTCAAAAAATCAATCTCATCTTATTTCCCTGAAAATTAGCTTCCTTTTGAGCCTCTTCTCTTTTTCTGTTAATGCTACTATTGTTATCTTCACCCTGAAGACTCAAAACTTCAGTTCTAGTTTTTAGGAAAGTCTTGATTTTTATATTTCTTTCATCCTCCATAACCAATTAGTCATCATGCCTTCTTAGTTCTAACGTAAACAAATATCTGAGATTTGTCTGTTTCTCTCCACTGATAGGCAACCATTCTCATCCCTTCTGTACCACTTACTCAGCTTACTACATTAGCTTCTTGCTTCCTACTTCATGTTCAGAGGTTGTTTTATCTTCTGAGGAGTTCAGATCGCCTTGAGAACATTCTTTCCCTGGAAAAATACACATAAATGCATAGATGTCCTGAAGACCCCTCCTGGAGACTCTAAATATGAACTTTTGTGATGTATTGTCTTCATTAACAATCCTTGTTCTCAGTCCTACATTTCCAAGTCCATTGTACATACTCATGTAAGATTAATGTTCTTCATTTGCAGTGTTTATATCCTTTTGCTGATTAAGGCTCTGTATTGACTCATGTTCCCTAAAATCAATTTCAGACTTCTCAGCACACTGTTAAATCAAGGTTTTTATTGACTTCACTTTACCTTTTCAGTTAATCTTCCCTAACTGCTCATTTTAAAAAAACTCAATATTTATTGAGTGCCAACAATACAGCAGCAACAAAACAGACAAAAATACTCTGCCCTGATAGCATTTATATATTGGAGGTAAGATAGATATAAGCAAAATACACATAAAGTATACTAGTTGGTGCTAAGTGCTAACGAGAACAAAAATAAAGCAAGGACATGAAATAAGGTGTGTAGTGGGTAGAAAGGGGCGGATACGCTCCTTTAAGATCAGGAAAGGCCTCACTGAGAAGGTGACATTTGAGTAAAGGTACAAGCATAAGAACTACATAGGTGTTTGGGAGAAGAACATTCGAAGTAGAGGGAAAGCAAGTGGAAAGGCCCTGAGGCGAGATTGTACCCAGTGTGTAAGGGGAACAAAAAGGAGGCTGGTAACAGTTGAAACTGACTAAGGAAGAGGGAGCACAGGAGGAGACGAGGCCTGAGGTAAGAGGGGGAGACATCATGCAGGACACTGTAGATCATTGTAATAATTTGGTCTGTACTTTGAGGGAGATAGAAAGGCTTTGGTGAATCTGCGCAGAAAAGTGATATGATCTAACGTGCCTTCATTAGGATTTCTTTGGCTGCTGTATTGGAAATAGACTGGAGTGGAAAAAGCCAGAGATAGGGGAATGGACTAGGTTAGGTGACCTTATTTTAGTCTCATGGTTTTAAATATATTCTCTTTACTGATAACTCTCATGTTTATAATATATCCAGCTCAAAACTTGTCCTTGTAGTCTACATTGTGAACTCCAAGTTTACACCTTAGACTTAATGTTTCTGAACTCTCGACCTCTTCCCCAAATTGCTACCCCCCACCGTATTTCCCAACTCAGAAAAGGGCACTGCTGTTCCTCCACTTCCTCTGGCTAATAGCCTCAAGGTCACCTGTGATGTCTCTTTCATAACCTGAATCCAATCCACCAGTAATAATTATTGGCTGTAATTTTAGACTAAAAGCACAGTTGAAGCACTTCCATTACTATCTACTAGTCCAGTCCACCATTACCTTTTCTGGTTTGTGCAATAACTTTTTCACTGGTTTTGTCCTCTTTTGCACAACAGGCACTGTTAACATAAATTATATCTTGTCTGTCTTCTACTTAAAACTAACCAGTTATTTTCCATCTGACTAGAAGCCAAAGTCTACTCATTGGTAGAGTACGGCCCCTGACTACCTTTCACATTCTCTTCACAGTCATTGCTACAGCCAAATTAATCTCGCAGTGTTCCTTTTTTGCCTGTCCATGACGCGACACTCTGTACCACAAACTTTGTTGTAGATAGCTTCAAAATTGTAAAAAGTCAGTGACATTGTAGATAATAATGACTAACATTTATTGAGTGCCTTCTGGGTACCATTTAATACTCCCAACAACTCTATGCATAAAAGGTGATAGTACTAATTCCATTCTTACAGAATGGTAAACTGAGTCTTAGAGGAAGTTAAATAACTTGCCCAGGGTCACATAACCAGTAACTAATGGAGATAAGGGTTTAAACCCATGTTTAAGAACTCTTAGCAAACTATACTACCTCTTTAGGTGTCATCATGTAGTTACTGCTTTTCAAGAAGTTTTAAAGAGCTTCTTAAGGAGAGGAAACCAGGTGCAACACCCCCACCCCCAATCTCCTCACCTGTTTCCTTTTTCAATAAAAAGAGCTCCCAGCTTCACTTTGACAGGTTTTATGAAATTACATTTGGAAAAAAAATCTAACACCTAGGTAACATTTGAAGTCTGTAAACCACTGATGTTTTCCCTCTTTAGTCAGTAACTTAGGGCTTAAAAGAGACCTAAAAAGGCCTTTTCTGTGGCAAAATAAGCCAATGTTAACTTTTATTCATTTCACCATTTTTATTTCAGAGTGAGATAATTCGAGATAATACTGGAATTTTGGAATGTGTGAAAGAAGGCATTGGCAGAGTGATGGGCCTGGGAGTTCCTCACAGCAAACGACTCCTTCCACTTCTGTCCTTGATCTTCCCTACAGTGCTGCATGGGGTTCTTCATTACATCATCAGCTCTATCATCCAGAAGCTGGTCCTACTGATTCTTAAGAAAAAGACTTGTAATAGCCACCTTGCTGAGAGCACCAGCCCGGTGCAGAGTATGTTGGATGCTTATTTCCCAGAACTTATTGCTAATTTTGCTGCCAGTCTTTGCTCTGATGTCATACTTTATCCCTTGGAAACAGTTTTGCACCGCCTTCACATTCAAGGAACACGCACAATAATTGACAATACAGACCTTGGCTATGAAGTGCTTCCAATTAATACACAGTATGAGGGAATGAGAGACTGTATCAATACCATAAAGCAGGAGGAAGGGATGTTTGGTTTTTATAAAGGGTTTGGTGCTGTTATAATACAGTACACACTGCATGCAGTTGTTTTACAGATTACCAAAATTATTTACTCTACACTTCTTCAAAATAGCACTTGAGATTTTGGTTCCTGATTAGTCTAAAAGACATAATCTGGATACTTTGTTATGAAATTATGGGAGATAAAAGTGAATTCTGGGGGGGGGGAATGGATTAGAATGTGACTTTGATAGAAAAAGCCCATGCTTGTTATATTGACTCTTCTTTTTAAAGGCATAGGTACATATTGTGGATCACAAGTGTTCCAAATTTGAAAACTCATATGAATTAAATTCTAGTTAGTGTAGCGGGCATGCTGAACTAGACATGGTATTGAGCCAAAGCAAAAATTTGTCACCAAAACAGTTTCAGTAGCTGAATTTATTCCATCTGACTTTAATATTACATGCTTATTTCACCTTCTTGATTGATATTGGTATGTCATCCTTAATATAGTATATATTAATAGTATCAAGAGGTCATAGTTCACCTTTAAGCAAATAAATTCTGTCATCAATGATAAAGATGAGAAAGATTAGATTTAGCAATCTGTAAGCAAGCATTGAAGAGTTTTAAATTGCCGTGTCCCTATAAAACTTTAATGGCTGCGTATTTATTATATAAAGCCATTTATGTACACATCAAAACTTGGAATTTCCTTCATCCCTACAAATTTTCCACTCTTAGATCAGCTTATTGCATAAAATGAAGTCATGTACTTTCTGTTTGAATATCAGAATAAAACATAAAAGCTAAGGTATCCAAAAGATTTAAGGCAAACAGCATACTTGTCTGTATCCAAACCCAGCATTTCAGTGCCAGCAACTTTAACTTCGTCATGTGTTTATAAAGCTTGATTTGCTTACCTAGTTATGTGAATCATCAGGCTGTTTTTAGAACCGCTCTTAATGGAGATAGAATATAAAATAATCATGCCAACCATTACTGTTTCCAAATTTACAAATTGTGTACTAAAAGGAGCATCACTTGTCTTTCATTTCTGAATGACCTCTTTTGGTGGAGACACAATTAAAATTCCCCTGAGATTTGTGCCTTCCATATGACCATCATTAAATAATGGCTTCTGTTTTTATTTTCTTCCAGTTCTTTGTTTATAATTTTCATTCTGCAAACTAGATACACACAAAGGGAAGAAGCAGGTTTATACTTACTGCCTTTTATTTAAACTTACTTGGATGAATACTGAAGAAAAAATACAAACTTTAAAGGAAATTTGTCCTTGCTTTTGGATGAGAAAACAAGTAACTTTCAACAATAGTGAACAAAAGAATTTTTCATCAGTTTAATAAACAAAATTCTGTCTGCTCCTAAATGGGTGATGCTCTTTGTAGTAAAATAATATGCATTTGACTGATTTCATCACTAAACATTTTAAAGTTTCATTTCCTCATGATAGTCATCACAGTTTTACTATGAATCATTTAGCACATTGAAGTGCAATGAGTATGCACTGATGTTTTTCGACCTAGACTTGATGCAAACAGATTTATTTTACTTGCTAAATATTAGTGAAATGGTTACTTTTTGTGGTTAATCATGTTGGAACCAAAATATGATATCCAAAAAGTGTGAAATAGTATTTAAGTAGCAACTCTCTCTACTATCTTGTGTTATATATGTGTTTCTTTAAATTACCAAAAGCACATAAGCTTTCCATTTTTAAATTTCACCAAGAGGGGAAAATAAAATTGAACACCACTGATCACATGTTGTATTTTATGGTTACTCTTTCAGATTATGGTTTACTTTGTCTAACCTATGGCATTTACATTGCTTAGTTGCTTATTATAGATGTTTATAATATATCTAACTTCCTGAATATCATTTTTATTATAACCAAAGAAAATGGTTTCAGACAAAAGTAAACTTCTGAAAATGTGAAGCTTCAGAAAATTTCTAGAACAGAATCTGAATGAAATCAAGTATTTACTAGCGAAAATCTATGGGGCCCTTTGTCTAGCTAAAAATGAGGTATTCAAAGATCATTTGATAGAAGTTAACATGAAGATTCAGTTACATAAATCGGTTTCATTATGGAATCATTTCAAGACTGATATAGCCTGAACCACACATAAGTAAAGTTGGTCTCATTTTCTGTCTCTGAAAAGAATACAAATTAACATTAAAATCGAAATGTGACAAGTAAAATACTAACTTTTATTATTGCCATTCCAAATTAGTTGAAATCTAAAAAAGTCTTTAAGATTCAAACACTTAAATGCTGGCCAAATATGTTTCACTGATATTTAGAAAGAAATAGTGAAATAAACATTGGACATCCACTTTGCCTTTCTAAAATGGCTCTATTCTTTAGCATATAAGTGCCAAAACCGAGTATCAATAGGCTATATTTCTTTCTCTCTCTTTTTTTTTTTGGGGGGGGGGGCTACATTTCTTAGGGTGATAATAGCTCAGAATAATATTTTCAGTTCGGTATGATTAATAGTATTAAGAATAAGATTATTAAAATGTTCCACAAGTCCAGATTTTGGCTATGGAGCTGAAATACGATATGCCTGCCTTGCATTGTAGGGTTTCTTGATCTGAGTCAAATAATCTGAAAGTGACTGAATTAAAAATTAAAACACCTGGTAAATATTAATTTATTATGTTAAGTGAATTTATGAATTGATTTGCTAAATTTGTTTATAAATCTCTTTTCCTTGAGACACTCTTTTTTTTTTTTTCTGGTCCCATACAAAATAATCCCTAAATTTATATAATTTAGTCAATCCTCCAAACTCCCGGCACTAGCGGTTATAAATGTGAAATAGAAAGAAACACTCTAATTTCAAAATGACTATGTTTGGGGGGGTTTGTATAGCCAGTATGTCCGAAACAAAATGAGATGGAAGAAATCTTGCTCTTGTTTGCCGGTGTGCCTGAATGAATGCTCAAGGCTGTCTTTGTAGCACTGGCCTTGTAACTGCACTAAACATTCACTTTACTGGTTGGGCACAAATGCTTCAATATTTCTGTGTATTCATACATCTACCTAGAAAACAAAAATTACACTGCTCTGATAATTTTTTTAGCCAAGGTTATGGAGAATGTTTGCCCTCAGTTTGTTCACTCCCATGTTTTAACAAAAGACTGCCAACTCTTGAAAAGATAGGTTTGAATTACTTTCAGTAATATATGTGGAAATAAAATGGCCTTGGTTACAATTCACATTGTACTAGAATTTGAGTGACTCTTAACTGGCATTTCTGCTTTCTCTTTCAAATAGTTGTACATTTCTCTCTCTAATATAAACTGGGTATGTAATGTCTTCCTTTTGTGTCATTGAGTATCATTGGTATGGTACCACGGTGTATAGCAGAGTAATAAAAATTTGTTATTTGACAATGACTCATAATATGACCTCAGCTAGGTATTTTGTTTATATGTGTGTTTTGGTTTTATTTTGAAGTTGTTTTTGTCTCACTGGTGTTGTAAATGTTTTCAGTAAATTGTGTAATATGAAAAGGTTCAATAAAATGTTGAAATAAAGTCAGTATTTTTCTCTTAGTGATGCTAGAGATCTACTCAGGCTGATGATGTAGGGGTTCAGAATATATCACCCCAAAATATGCCATGGAGGCATATTGATTATTTTGAATTAAAGGTACTTGACAAACAGCAGTTCAAGAAAGACATGCTGACCCTCATTTGTCTCCATGAAAGGAGGTGATAAAGCTCCTGTGTGAAAGATAATGTCCCTGGACCAGGTGGGTAGAAGTCATCATCAGAGACAGGGAGAGAGGGCTGTATAAACAAAGCTTGTTAATTCTTCACCATTTACTATCCCAAACACAAACCCCTCTGCCTTGTCAATTCTTCATAAATGTTTCTTTGTCTAAAAGATAAAAGCTTCCTGCTACGGTCACTTCTTTGAGCCTCATGTATTATGGGGCTTCTGTGTGTACAAAATTAAATTCGTTTTTCTCCTATTAATTTGTTTATGTTAATCAAGTTATTAGACAAGCCAAAGAACCTAGAAGGGCAGAAGGAAATATTTTTCAACACCTACAGTGAGACAGGTTACATTTTTGTATATAGGAATGACTATCAAGAAAAAATTTACATATATTTTACATATAATTAAACTTTTTTTGCCCACCATGAAAAAATCTTGTCTTAGTGATGTTTTGTGAATTTTATCTCAAAGTCACAGTAAACAAACAAACAAATGAATTGGACTACATCAGACTAAGAGACTGCACAGCAAAGAAAACCAACAAAATAAAAAGGCAACCAACAGAATGGGAGAAGATAACTGCAAATAGTATTCCTGATAAGGGGTTAATATCCAAGATATATAAGAAATCATACAACTCAACAACAAATATCCAACCAGATTTTAAAATGGGCAGAAGATCTGAATAGACATTTTTCTAAGGAAGACACAGAGATGGCCAACAACCACATGAAACGCAACATGTTCAACATGACTAATTATTAGGGAAATGCAAGTCAAAACTACCGTCAGATCTCACCTCGCACCTGTTAAAATGGCTATTAGTGCAGCCACTATGGAATAGTCTAAAAATACCTCAAAAAGTTAAGAATAGAATTACCTGATTGCCCAGCAGTTTCACTCCTGAATATTTATTCGAAGAGTTTATAAAAACATTAACTCAGATATGTGTTCCTATATTCCCTGCAGCGCTATTTACAATAGCCAAGATATGAAAACAACCTAAGTGTCCAATGACAGATGAATGGATAAAGATGTGGTATACTACATACAATCAAATACTACTTAGCAATTAAAAGATAAAATATTGCCATTCGTGACACCATGGATGAATCTTGAGGTTATTATGTGAAATAAGTCAGAAAAGGACAAAAACCATATAATTTCACTTGTGTGGAATATAAAACAAAAAAAAAATGTACAGCAACAAAAACTAATTCATAGATACAAACAACAAGACAACAGAATAATTGTTACTAGAGGGAAAAGTGAGTGAAGGAGGGTAAAATAGGTAAAGGGGGTCAAATACATGGTGACAGAAAGTAACCTATTGGTGAGCATGCCGTGTATACAGGCATTAAATTACAATATTGTACACCTGAAACTTATTTAATGTTATTAACCAATGTTATCTTAATTTAAAAAAATCCTTTTGGTATAGCTGAGGAGGCTTACTAAACAAGTAACATATTTCCTACAATAAGATTTCCTACCCATTTTCTTTAGTAAAAGTTGTACACATTTCCACTTTGGATCCTTACAACAGTCCTTAAGCATTTTCTGAGCAGAGCCGTTCAGGGAGGAAATAAATACAGGTGGTGGGCATTGCTTGAAAATATTGTAGGGTGATCAGAAAAACCTGCAGCCACCTAGGGCCAAGGGTTGAGATATGCGAGAGACTGCCAAAAGACAGGGAGGCATAGCTAGGGAGAGGGTTTCTGTAGGAAATCAGGGCATTCAAAAATGTCATGTAATACTAAGGAATTTAGAAAGCCATGAACATGCCTAGGACAGGATGTGTGTGCTCAGAAAAGAACTGAGAAGACCCTAAGCATTCATTATTGGATGACCTATCAACTCAGCGCAAATAGGAAGTGAAGGATTAGGTGAAGTTGGCCAAATGTTAAAGGGGTGCCCCAACACGGAGCCCATCTACAGAGTTAAGCAACTAGCGATTAATAAATGCAAAGCTAGAAATCACGCCTAGGTCTTGTGATCTAGTTCAGTGTCTCGCCATAATAAGACCTCTCAAAGTCTGGAATAGTTTGGGGGCCCAAAACAAGCTGCCCCAACATATCCCTCAGTGGCATATTTATTACTTTGAATTAAAGTTACTTGACCAGCACCTGAAACCAGAAGGGTACCTTCACCCTCCCTTGTATCCTTAAATGCAGGAAATAAATTTCTCATATGAAAGGTGTCCTCCCCACACCTGGAAGACATCCTTTATCACTAGAGTTAAATAACTCAGGGCCAAAAACTTTGTAGAATCGAATCTTCCTGCCTCTTTTCTCATTTACAACGTTGTTATGTTCCTCATTAACAAATACCAAATCCTTGCTTAGATTCTTTTATAATGAACACTTAACTTCTTTCATTCAATTTTTCATAAATTTATTTATTTATTTTTTTGTCTAAATAGTATAAAAAGGTGCTTTGGTCATTTCTTTAAGCCTCATTTTGTGTTTTGATAATCGTATTGTGATCTCCTGTGCACAATTGTTTTTTCTCTTGTTAATCTAGTCTTGTGTCTATTTTATTGTTTATTATTAGTCCAGCCATAAGAACTAAAGATGGATAGAAGGGAAAAGTTCCCCCTTCCCCAACAATGATTAATAATACCTGCTCTTTAGGAAAAGAACAATAGCTAACATATATTAAGCACTTTGTATAATGCTCACATCATTACCAACTTAAATGCCTTGTCTCATATATTCTGTACAGCAACTTTGTGAACTAGGTACTCACAGTATGCTCATTTTACAAATGCAAGAACTGAAACAAGGAAGTTAAGCTCTTTGCACAAGATCATACAGTTAGTAAGTAGCATAGCTGGGATTTAACTCAGGCTTGTTCAATTCTTGCACTCCTAGGTTGGTCACCTGGGTACAGTTTGATTTGCTTTAGTGACCTCTAACAGAATGATTCAAGGACACTGCTGTTTTTCAGTAACTGATGAATTGCTTCTCTGCTTATTCTGTACTGGGACTGACAATGGAAGGCTTCTGAGAGCTCTTTGGTAGGTCCTTCCACAGCCCACTATTTCCCTACCTTCTCATTGTGAACAGCTTCTCTCTTTGAGCTTCCACAGCCTTTTAATCCTTTCTTGTGACATAAGAACTTTCTACCTTGTAGTTAGTTATCTCAGAGCATCCGTTAAATTCTTCAAATTTATACTAGACAACACGTTTTCTCCCCACTCCCACTACACACACATAAATAGAATAAATTACAGACGTAATAGATGTTAAAGGAATACATAACTCATGAAATTCTGTACCCAATCTTGTCTATGTATTTTAAAACATTTTCCTTTGAAGGTTATAATTTCAAAACTGAAAATGTCTTTTGGAAATCTCCCTGACTAAATCTCTATTTTAAGAAATTTATAAACTAAGTCCTGGTGATGTTTAGTTAATTCACTAAGGTCACAGAATGACAAAGCTGGTACTGCAATCCAGGTCTACCCTCTCCCACCCTGGTCTTTGTCGGCTACTCACCCACCCTTTATCTTTCATTCAACATTGACTTCCTCCTCTCTATTTGTATACATACCTATACAAATATATGAGGTGTGATTAAAAAAAAGTGCATGTTTAAATTTAAAACCTTTATTACAGCAAAAGACACATTACCATTAATTTTCCTCAAAATACACCCCCCTCACTTCAAACACACTTATCTCATTGTTCTTACCACTTTCTGAAGCAGTTCTGGAAGTCCTCTTTCATGAGTGTCTTTAGTTGGTGTGGATGCCTTTATTCCTGAATTGATTCAAAACATTTACCTTTTATGGTCATTTTGGTTTGGGGGAGGAGCCAGAACTCACACAGTGCCAGATCCCCAGATCGGGTTAATAAGGTGGATGAGGACACACCATAACATTTCTATTTGACAGAAATTGCTGCACCAGAAGCAACGTGTGACCTGAGGTAGCCATATAGCACAACTAAAGAAGATACTCACAAAAGAGTTATTATATTATTATATATTATATTATATATAATTAATTAGTTAATTATATGATTAATATAATAATTATATTAATATAATCATTAACACTTAATAGATAATGTAACACTTATATATTATTTTAAATAAGAGAAAACTGAAACTTAACATGTTTATAACTTGGTGAAAGTCACATGCCTAACAAATACTTGAAGTGGCAGAACCTCTGGATGGCTAATTACAGGTCTCCTACTCTTAATTACCTCCCTAACAGCCTTTTCAAGATTAGAAATAAATTCACCATTCATTCCAGTCCAGCACCTAAAACATTTCTTGGTACATGTAAGTATTCAAAACTACAAATTGCATCTACTACAAGCAAATAGCTTGTTAAGATAATAATTTTACAAAGCAGAAGAAGCCCTTTTGATAATCAAATTCTTAGAACTGGAGAATTGAGTTCAGAACTATAATTGCCTACCTGAAATCCAATCCTGAGGCTAGGGCCTACCTAGCCATAGATCTATCTTGAGAAATCACTCACAGCCTCAGGACAAATCTAGACTTATAGGACTACTTAGAGCAACTGTCTACCCTCAAATCAGATTCTACTGGAATTTGAAATTTAAACAAAAGTATAGAGTGTGCTAAACAAATCTATTTCTGGCTTTTGTAAAATCTTATGTATCTGATCTAACCTGTTAACAGAGAAAAACTTTCCATACCTCCCTCCAATGTGCAGTACCCAGGAAAAATATGCGTTTGAAATACCAACTTTAATTGCTGATTTCATCACAGAATTCCTTCATCCAACAATGAAAACATAGGGCCCAAGTACATTTTATTTCTTTAAAAAGATCTTGCAATTAGTGAGAGTGACTCCTTTGGGCTAGCTGAAGTCATTCTGAGTGAGGCAGAAAAGAAAGATATATGGCTTGAATCTTGTGGAAAAGATAAACTTGGCACATTCAAGCTGTGGATAATAAAAGATCTGTTCTCAGTTACAAAGTTTGACATATTGCTACTGAAAAACCCACAACACAGACATCATTCTTAACCTTTTATAAACTGAAGAGATGGTGAATATGAGAGAAAACTGTTATATAACTTTGAATGTAGCATTTTCTTGAATTGAATCCTAAAGCTAAATCAGGTTCTTTCCAAGGACAATGAAAAGATTTTGCTATGATGGCTCTTTAAAAATATTTAATCCAACTTACAATAAAATTGTAATGTTTACAGTGACATATATCTATGTACAAAGCATAGCCAAAGAGGGCAGAATTTGATAATTTTGCTTATCTTTGCTCTTTATCAAAATATTCACCTTTAAGAGATATGTTGAAAAAGAAAAAAACAGGCCAGAGACAGTGATGAAAAATTTGTTAAACACATATTTGATTAAAGACTTGTATCCAAAATATATGAAGAACTCTTAAAACTCAAACAATAAGAAAAACCCCCATTAAAAAGTGGACAAAAGAACTGAACAGACACCCAAATATCTCACCAAAACAAACAAAAATAAGTACGGGGAGTTCCCTGGTGGTGTAGTGGCTTAAGGCTTCAGCATTGGCGCTGTCAGCACTGCGGCCTGGGTTCGATTCCCAGTCAGGGAGCTACCCACATACCAAAAAGCAAAAAGTACGATGGCAAAAAAGCATATAATGAGTATATGAAAAGATGCTGAACATCATATGTTATTAAGGAAATAAAAAAACCAGAATAAGATACCACTACACACCTATTAGAATGACTAGAATCCAGAACACTGAAAATACCAAATGCTTGTGAGGATGTAGATGACCAGAACTTCCACTCATTGACGGTGGGAATCCAAAAGGGTGCAGCCACTTTGTATGATAGTTTGGCAGTTTCTCACCAAACTAAACATAGTCTTATCCAACAACGATGCAGTCACGTTCCTAGGTATTTACCGAAATGAATTGAAAAATTATGTCCACACAAAAGCCTGCACACAAATATTTATATTGGCATTGTTTATAATTGCCAAAATTAGAGGCAGTGGAAATTACTTCAATAGGTGCATGGAAAATCAAACTGTGGTAAGAAATTAGTCTAAAAAAGCTATATACTGTGTAATATTCTAGAATTGACAGCTATATGACATTCTAGAAAGACAAAACTGTACAGACACTAAAAAGATCAGTGGGTGCCAGGGTTTGGAAAGTGGGACAGAGAGGGAGAGGTGAATAGGTGTGACATGAGATTTTTAGGGGAACGTAATGATTCCGTAGAATACCACAATGGTTGGATACACTGCATATGTATTTGTCAAAACCTATTCAACACAAAAAACAAAAGTTAATATAAATTAAGGATCTTAGTGAAGAGTGATGTATCAATATTGGTTCCTGTAATGAACAGGAACTGTAATAAACGTACTACAATAATGTAAGTTAATAGGGGAAACTGTGGCAGGGAGGTGCGGGACTATATGGACACTCTCTATACTACTTGCTCAGTTTTTCTGTAAATCTAATTTATTTTTAAAACTTTTCTTAAAAATAGTTTTTCTATTCCTAAATATGCTAACTTTTATGTTAACATCTTATATAACCATAGTAAAATTAAAAACAGAACGTTAACATTGGAAATATACTATTAACTACAGACTTTATTTGAATTTCTCCATTGTTTCCCTAATGTCCTTTTTCTGTTACAGGAAATTATCTAGGATCTCACATTGCATTTATTTGTAAATATCCCAGACTTTTTACTTTCATAAACTTGGCACTTTTGAGGAGTACTAATCATTTATTTTGTAGCTTGTCTCTCAGTTTAGATTGTCTTAGGTTTTCTCATTCTTGAAATGAAGTTATGCATTTTTGGCAAGAAATTCACAAAAATGGTATTGTATTTCTTTTTTTCAAGAGATTTATAATATTGCTGTCTTATTCCTGGTGATGTTAATCGTAGTTACTGGATTTAGATGGTGTCTGCTGATTTTCTCCTCGAAAAAAATATTATCTTTTCTTTTATAGTTAATAACATCTTGAATGAAATACTTTGAAACTATGCAAGTTTTATTTATCCTCAAATTATTACCCACTAATTTTAGTATTCATTGGTGTGTTTTGCCTGCAAAAATTATTACTGTCATGTGTGCCCAGTGGTAATTTTCTATTTCTATACTCCATTTTAAATTATTAAAACATTATAACTGTTCTTTCTTTCTTTCTGTTTTATTTATTTGTTATTTATACAAGAGCAAACTTCTATATATCATGTGCATTTAATTGTGAAGTCATTTACAAAAAGGTATTACATTTATGAATATCTATGCAACAAATAACACAGGGATCACCTTTATAAAGCTAAAAGTACTCAAGATACAAAGAAACATATATAAGCTAATGATAGAAAATTTTAACATGCCATTCACAGTGTAAGACAGAGAAAATGAACAAAAATAGGTATTGATATTAAAGATCTAAACAACATAAACCATCATGTAGATTTTATGGGTATCTATCAAATGTTATATCCTAATATTAGAGAATAGACCTCAATATACCATTGGAACAAAATATATCTATCAAATTCTCACAAATACTAATAATACATTAAGTTACAAAGTTGACACTAGTAAATTCTATAAAGAAGGAATATTATAAACAGCACTCTCCAACCACTATGCAATAAAACTAGAAATTACTAAAAAAGAAACGTAAAGGCCCTTTTACCTAAAAATTAATAAAATTTTCTACTGAATAGATCTTGGATGAAAGAGGAAATAAAAACTGAAATAATGATAACAAAACACTACATATCATAATCTATGGCATACATTTAAAACAGTGATTAGAGAAAATCCATGGTATTAAACACAAGAGAATTAAAGGAAATTAATTAAATTCCAAGCTTACAAAAACAAAGTAAGCAAAAAGAACACATGACAGAAATAATAATGATAAAAGCGAATTAATTAAGTAGAGAAACAGATTAGACATAATTTTGAAAAGATTAACAAAATAGACAAACCATGAGATAATTTGATAAGGAAGCAAAAGGAGAAAAAAATACATAAAATAAGAAAGAAGCAAAGGGTGAAACAATAGAAATTTTAGAAAGTATAAGAGGTTACTTCGCAGGTATGTTTGAAAACCCAGATAAATTGAATAGCTTACTAATGAAATAGAGATTAACAAAAGCAATGCCATTGAAAATGAAAGCTTAACCAGACTAATTTTAGTAGGAGAAATTGCAAACGTTCAAAAAACCATCCCACAGAATCACAAGCCAGATGGTTGCACAGGAGATTTCTAAGAAATGCTCAAACACTAGCAATAACCCCGGTGTTCCATAAATAGTTTCGGGGCACTAAAAATGAAGGGATACTTCCTAATTATTTTTGTATAGCAAATATAACTGAACTTGATAAGACACTATGAAACAATTACAAATTAATATTACTTATAAATACCAATGCAAAATACTAAATAAAACGTTAGCAAAGAGGATACAACCCCCATGAAAAAAATAACATCACAATCAGGTTGGATTTATTATGTGAATGCAAGGTTGGTTCAGTATTAGGAAACCATTAACACATTACGTTACATTAATAGATCTAAAAAATAAAACATGCAATTATCTCCATAGATGTTGAAAAATCCTTTGACAAAAATCAATACCTATTTCTAACAAAAAATCAAGGAAACAGAACTGATGGATGCTCCCTTAACATGATTAAATATAATACGTAAACCTAAGTTAAACTTACTTAATGAAAACCCTAAAGATATTTCTAGTCAGACTAAGAACAAGGTAAAAATGTCCACAATCTCATGATTCCTTCAGCAGTACATATACTAAAAATTTTCACAATCTTTACCCTATGGTACCATGTACTGGTATTATTAGCTGATGCATTTAAACCAAAGGCATTGATTTAGACATATAAAATATGTAAAGCTACCTTTATTTGCAGAGAATATTTTTGTATACCTAGAAAATTCTAGCATATCAATTATAAAAGTCTTAAAATTAAGCAAGGTATCAATTAATTAGATACAAAATTAATATACAGAAATTAATCATCTTTACATATTCAATAATAAGCAGTTACAGGACATAATGGTAGGGGAAAATCCATCTTTCAATAGCAACAGAAAGGTTAAATATTTAGAAACAAAATTTTTAAACATGCAAAACCTTTAGGGGTTAAAGAAAAATTGTAAGCAACTCCTGGGAGATATTAGATATATTTGTAGAAATTGAAAGACATTTCCTGCTTTTGATTGGGATTGGTACTGGAAAATGGGGTGTCCTTGTCGACACGATGTCCAGGTTCTTGATATCTTGAGCAAAGAATTGAACGAGACACAGACAAAAGTAAAGAGGTGAAACAAAGAGATAGTTTACTGAGGGGAAAGTACACTCCAAAGAGGTAGGAGCAGGATGGAGCAAGAGAATGGCTCAGGAGCCCTGATGAACAAGGCTTTGGGGCTTTTATTCTAAGTCTTCAGGGGAGACACCTCTGGGGGTGGGGTCTCTTGATTGATAAGTTTGATTGACAAGGGGTCTGCCTTCTGACTCCGCATGCCCTTTCCCAGAGTTCAGTCTGTTATGATATTAATGAACTTCCAGGCATATGTATGATATTACAATGATGGTATAATGAGGCTCAGGTAATTCTCACTGTGCAGGCGTTACGAGCTGGCCCAAGCTGGTGGGCTGCTTGGGCCCTCTGACTTCCCTGTCTTTGTCTGGAACTTCCTCCCAGTCTGGGGCAGGGATTACATGTGAAAGGGTGGTATCTAGGCATAACAATTCCAGCAGGCTGTCTCTTGAGGGTGGGGGTGGGGATCTACCTTCCTCACATCCTCTTGAGAGGCGTGATCCCCACAAATCTCCATGGGAAGCTGAGGGGGTGGAGGTCTCATCTTCTGTATCTGCTTCCTGCTGAAAATGGTTGTTGTCCCACCTATTGGGGATCCACGGAGCTCTCACCCTGTCTGATCTAAAGGGGAAGGGGTCCCGAGATCCACTATGTTGACTCCTTTGGTCGAGATGGGCTGGAAGCCTTGTTGGCACACAGCTAGTATCCTGATAGTTTCTAGATGAGGAGAAAATAATTCTGTTAGTACTTTAAAGGCATTGATCAGAGAAATAGGTTTTAAAGCCCTTGTCACTAGGTGGTTTCAAGATAGAAAGTCTGTTGCTCGGGGTGAGGAGCCAGAGAAAATTGATAAGGAAAGAGATTAAGAAAAGGTGAAACTAAGAGCTAAAGAACGAGGAAAAGGAGACTTTAGTGAAGTTGGAGGATGGCTGCTCTATTTGGCCCACATCACGATGACTCAGCATCATAAAAAATATCAATTCTCCCTAAAGGATTATAAAGTTGATGCTATCCTAATTAAAATACCTACAAGATTTTATGGAGCTAGACAAGTTAATACTAAAGTTTATTTGGAAAAGGAAACATGCAAGTCAGGACAAAACTGAAACAAAAAAACTATGAGGGCCACCTAGTCTTACTAGACATTAAAACATTATAAAGTCCCCAAAGCTAAAATAATATAAGAGCAGAGCATGGACAGATGAACAAACAGAATACAATATGAAGTCCAAAAATAGATCCATGTGTATATGAAAATTTTGTATAGGATAAAGGTGACATCACATTTCACTGAGGGGAAAACACACTTCAAATAATAAAATTAATTAATTAATTAATTAATTAATTAATTTTTAAAAAGAATATGCTGGGCAACAGGTTTGCTGCTTGGAAAAATAACAAAATTAAATATACACCTCAGAATATATTCAAGAAGAAGTTAAGTGTATCAAAAATCTAAATGTAAAAAAAAAAGAGGGGAAAAAGAAACAGAGTAAGTATTAAAAGAAAACATAGGTGAATTCCTTCATAACCTGAGAGTAGAAAAGATTTTTTAACTATGATTAAAAATCTAGAAGCTGTCAAATATAAAATCAATAAATGTGACTAGATGAAAAATTTAAAACTTGCATAGCAACACAAAAACAAAAAGTCCGTAAACAGAGTCAAAAGACAACTGACACTAGAAGAAAATATTGTAACATAGTATAAACTATCCTTCATATAAGAAAAACTCTTAAAATAAATGAGATAAAGTAAAAAAAAAAAAAAAAAGGATAGCAAATGGGCAAAAGCTATGACACAAAAAATGCATTGAAAAGATATTAAAAATGGCCATTGAGTATGGGATAAAATTTTCACCCCCACTCATAGTTACATATATACAAATTAACACTACACTGAGATAGCATTTCTCACATGTGAGATTAAGGAAAATTAAAAGTGTGACAACATCTTTTGGCTAGATAATGGGGAAATAGATACTCTCATGAATTTCTGGTGGAATTACAACTGGTATAACCCTTTGGAGAAAAAATTTCACAATATCTAAAAAAATATAGATATGTAGTTACTATTTGATCCAGCAATTTCATGTCTAATAATTTACTGTAAAGATATACTGCCAACAAATTGAAAATGTGTATTTTTATGGTTACTTATTTGTTTGTAATTTAAAATTATTGAAAAGCAGTGAATGCTTCCACAAAGAAATGTGACTGAATAAACTATAGTATGTCCACGTGAGTTCTATTCAGCTGCAAAAAAAGAATGAGAAAGTTCTCTATGTGGTATGATTTCCAGATGTACTGTTCTGTACAAAAGTCTTAGTTATAAAAGGGAAAGGGAGTAAGCATGTGGAAAAATTCAGAAAAAAGAAATTACCTGCAATAAAAACAATTTGAGACACAGTATTTTACCTATTACAGAGACCTCAATCCGCACTCACTCCATCTCTCAAGCTATTAGGCCTGTTTTGGCTGCGTCCATGTACTGAACCAATATCCTACCCTGCCTTCTCCAGGGATACCTATGCGGGAGCCTCCTTCATACCTTTCATGGTCTCTCACAGGACCTGCCTGGAAATTAAAAAATTACAGGGGAACTGGACTGGATCTCATTAGTGATCGGGGGAAGAAAATAATCAACTCATCTGTGTTATCACAGGTTTCCCTGTTTGACATTCCTACCATTTTCCTCAAACTCAACATTTTAAGTGAATCTCCGAGGCCCAGATTGTTCTTATGTCTGCACTTGGCTCTTTCACTTTGCCTTGATTTCCTAGACCCTGCCATCCCCTTGCCTTGCCACATGCCTAACACAGAAGATAAAAGATACCCAGTATGACTTTAATTTCAAGTGTTCCTGAATTCCAAAAGCAGCAGAGTTGGCAAAAGTAAATGCTCTGGAATTCAAAACAAAAAAGAGACACTATCTTTTACTGATCAGATTGGTAAAAATAAATTTAATTTGATTATGAAAAAGCATCAGCAGTTTCACAGAAGAAAGAGACTGCTGAAGATGGAACCATTTGATATAGTACATGGAGAAATATTGGCAATATCCATAAAAAATTTAAAATATAGTAATCCAAAACCTCATGAATTTTTTTCTATGTTTCTACTCTCCGGAAATAACTTGCATGGGTTCACAAAGAGGCAAATATAGAAATAATTTTGTAACCATGAAAAGTGTTTGTAATAATTAATACTTGGAAGCTTCCATCCTTAAGAAATACCTAGGTTAACAATTTTATGTCCAAACTATTAAATATGATACAGCAGGAGGAAAAAACCCAAGTAAAGAATGGTATGCACCTTATATTAGAATTCATAAAGAAAAAGAAGTAAGGCCAACCTAAAACACACAAACATAAATATATTATACATATATTTAATATATATTTACAAATATATAATTATAAATATAAATATTTATAATGTGTGTATATATATGTATACATACATATATCATACATATAAAAATATAGTCTATGAATCTAAACTTTATATACAAATACATAGAAAATGTTTGAAAGAATACACAACAAATTTATAACAATAATTACCTTTAGAAAGGGTCAATCAAAGGGAACCACGCTATTTTCTAAATTATTTTATTTTATTATTAAAAAGTATCAGTGTTTATATATTGCTTGTGTGATTGAATAGTAATATGAAGAACAGTTTTTAAACATAACTCCTCCTTTACCCCCAATATATGCTAAATGTCTGGAAAGAGGTTTGAATTTTTAAGAAAGTAGTCTGGAGTAGGACTTAAGGTTGTGCATTGCTAACAGCTCACCTCTGGACCACATTTTGATTTCCTAAGCTCTATTAATTAATCTCTTCTCTACTTTCCTGTGGTACCGGTCACTAAGATGGCTGGAAAATTCACCCACTTGGGTAGCCCCCTGCAACATTGTGCCAGGCCACGTCTGTGTGACAATTAGCTTATGTTTGATCTGTCACTTCCAAGATTAAGTTATAAAAGACTTTCATCATGGACATTCTTTCTTTCTCTTTCTCTCTGTCTCTGGAAAAGAAAGTATATGTTGAGGGGAAAGGGGGAAGTATATTTAATATCTATTCTTTTTATTATTAATATTCAATCACACAATCAATATATGAATACTAATACTTTTTCCCCTCTGTGGGAAGCCAGCTGCCATGCTAGGAAGCAGAAAGATGGAAAGGACATATGGTGAAAAAGTGAGTTCTCTAGACAACAGCTACTAAGGATCCAATGCCTACTACCACAAGAGTGAGTTTAAAAGCAGACCTTACCATTGTAGCTAAACATTGACATGAGTGCAACCCTGTCTGGTAGCTTGTCTGCAACTTCCTAAGAGACCCTGAGCCAAACTCAGCCAGCTAAGCCACTCCCAGCTTTCTGACCCTCAGAAACTAGGTGAGGTAATATATGATTGTGGTTGCTTTCAGCTATTAAATTTTGTGATAATTTGTTACACAGCAGTTGGTGACTAATACCATTAATTAATGAGTTTATAATACCATTTTGGGGAGTCTGCACTGACCAAGAAAGAAGGGTAAGTTTCAGTTATTTATGGCTAATTAGGGAAGATACTACACCTTAAAAACAGCAGTGTCTTCTCACTTCAATCGTCATACTTTACTCTCATAGTCATAAGAGGTATACATGGCAGAAATCATCATTCCCCTTTCACAGATTTGGAATCTAATAGATCCAGAGAGGCTTGCTGTGTGTGCACTATCATACAGCAAATCAGTTGAACCTAGACTGAGCCTCCACTTTTTATATTTCTACTCCCATGGTTCTTGTCATTAGACTATTCTGCTTCCGCTTACCACTTTTAAACAACAGTTGGTTGATGGTCAAGTAAATAAAAAAGCTGGGAAACATTTAGGAGTTTAGCTTTAAGTTGTAATACGCCATATAAGAATGGGAGTTGTAATGAGAGCTACCAGCTTTTATATCACTTGTAACATTATTATTTTATAAGATACTTAAATAAACTATCATAATATGTATAGCTCAGGACCCAGTTGACAAATCTCCCATCAACTCTTCACATATCAGCCACTTGAAAAAAAAAACTGTGTTTAATTCTTTTTCTCCTATTTTATTAAGATATAATGGACATACAGCACTATATAAGTTTAAGATGTACAGAATAATAATTTGATTTGCATATATTGTAAAATGGTTACCACGATAAGTATAGTTACAATCCATCATCCCATAGAAGTACAAAAAAATGTAAGCGAAAGAAAACTTTTAGAAACTACTTTCTTAACAACTTTCAAATATACCTTAAAGCAGTGTTACCTATACTCATGATATTGTATGTTATATATCTAGTACTTATTTACCTTATAACTAAAGGTTGAACTTTTTGACCACCTTCATCTAATTTATCCTCCCCCAATACCCTGTCTCTGGTAACCACAATTCTGATCTCTTTTTCTGTGAGTTTAGGTTTTTATTTGTTTGTTTTTTAGATTCCCACAGTGAGATTACACGGTGTTTAATTTTATTGCATGTTAACAAAAGCACTTAGATCTTGACAGTTTCCTCACTTTTTTTGGAAGGATCACTTAGAGCTGAGAAAAGTTTGAGTTCAAAGATCATCTGAAAGAAATTAATAGACAAGTGAAAAGGCTTATAGAACTAATGACCAAGACGGCCTGGCTTGAACATTCAAGAATGCACCTGTTGTCTGGAGGATGAGTTAGTATTTTGTTATCTGGCATCTATATTGATTTGTGAGTCACTACACATTGTTTCAGTCTTTGGGGATAAAGAAAGTATGAGAAATTATCATATTGAGGCATTTGGCATCATTTTATGAATTGGAAGAAAAACATTTGGGAGGATAAAATTATTCTTCTTGAGCTAAGAGAGTATTAAATTAGTCATCTTAAAACACACACCCTTAGATCAATTTACATGATGTTTTTCAATTCCTTTGCTTTAGTGTGGAAACCACCTGAAATTAGAAAGCCTGGCTAGGGTGGTCACATCGTCATCTGCTAGTTATGTGATACTTGGCTAAAGTTGCTAACCTCAGTCTCTTTACGATAAAATGAGACTATTAATGCTATGTTTCTTATAGTATTTTAAAGACCATTAAATAACTTAACACCTGTAAATTATACTGCCTATGACAATAAGTTTTAATAAATGCTAAAAATCTATTATTTAATAATAGTTTCTGATATGAGAAAAATCAGACAATGGGACCATGTTTCTCTTGCCTGCTATAAACTTTTGGAGAAAAAAGATCTAGAAAAATGATAGTGAGTGAGAAGGAATGGGGATTAAAAAAGTAAAAGATAGCATTAGTTATATTTATTAATTTTAATTCACATTATCTAAGAATAGATCATATCAAACTTTGGGAGGAAACTATGTATTATGAAGTACATATCAAGCATTCGAAATATTCTTTTAGTCCACTAAATATATTTTCCAAAGTATCCACCTGGTACCTAAACTATATATATACTAAAAGTGTGTGTATGTATGTGTATACACACACACACACACACACACACACACACACACACACACACACACTTTTGAGAGCTATTTACCTGATTTCTTCACTTAAGCTGTAATGTGCACGAACTAGGCTGACCCATTTCAAATGAATTGTGTGGTCAGCCTAATCTCACTTGGCTAAATTCAAGATGTCAGTAAGGTGACCGTACATACTACTTGAAATGGGACAGCACTGTTGTTTTCTGTCCCATTTAAAATGGGATGTCTGGTCAGCCTAACACAACCCATCTTTTCCAAGGACACTTTGAAGCCTGATTTCCGGTTCTATAGCAGGTTTGTACTCCTGTTAGAATTTCTGGGCTTTCCATTCGTTGAGATACAGATGAAATATGTCATCTTCAGCAGAACTTTACTCAAGTCCTTCAAGTGAAGACTGCTCTTTCCCTTGTGCTTCCCCTGATAACATTTTGCAACCACTCCTGTTGCACTGTATTCTAAATATTTATTTGCATATTTTTTCCTCCACCAGATGGCAACCACATCAGAAATATGAAGTTTAATTTTTTCTTTTTATTTCATGTTTTGCAGAGAGGGGGTTACATAAATATTAAATGAGTGATGATAGGAATAAATCTGATCCTTTACTGTGGAGTGGAATACACAGAAATACAAAGTAAACTGAGATCTATTAATATATCTATGTATAGTAACATAGACACAGAATTAAATTCTCATTATTTACAAAGAACAATAGTCTTATTCTCACGCCAGACCTATGTGGTTACTTATAATGCTGGGATAAAGAATGCTAAGAATATTAACAATTCTTTCTGCTCCCAAAGTGGCTTCCCAGCAGCTACATTTGGCGAATGCTCTTGGCAGTGGCTCCTGGCACAGGCCCCAACAGCTGCTTCCATCTGCAGGGGCTCTGCTCTAAGATGGCTCCCATTGCCAAACTCTAGGGCAGGAGACTGGTTATCCAGTCTTGAAGGGCACTTGCTTCCCTCTTTCTTTGCTTGGTGCCTAGATCCTGCTCTCGTAGTACCATTTCTAGGGGCTGCTCGTAGCAGGATCCACACAAGAGTCCTTTGGGCAGTTACAGAGTGAAACAGTTCTTTCTGAGGGACAAGTTCAATAGTGTGAAGATAAAAACCCTAAGTTATAGAACACAGTACTATCTACTCCATAATTTTACGTGATCTACTCAATGCTTCCTGAGGTTTGTGATCACCCTTTGGAGTTGTAGCTATTGAAGGACATTAGACTAACGCTCAGTACCCTGCAGAACACAAACCTAGTAGAGATTTTATCATCTTGCCCTGTCTTACAGCACACATCTCCTCTTCTTCTGATAAAAGCACTCTGATGTCCTTTTGGAGCTGCCTTCCTCATCTAGTTTTAGTGCATGTGATTGGGTACACCCATCAATCGCTATGTTGCTCAAATTCTAAGTTGATCCAAGCAACAGAATTCTAGAAGTTTCATCTATGTATATATTTATATATTTAAAAAGACAAACTGTTCTTCTGATGGCTTTGTTAAAGATAAAAGATCATGTAATTTTCAGCTTTGACAACTATGGGGAAATCGCCTGCCTAAGAAAGAGAGAGACAGAGACAGAAGCAGAGAGACAGAGGGACAGAGAGAAGGGGAGAGTGAGATGCCTGGACTTAACCTGCATGACCACTTCTAGCCATGGGCTTTCCTGTTCTGTGATTTTATAAATTACCTAGTTAGCATTTTTATTTTTATTCTCGTTCTTTGCATAAGCTAGTTTGAATTAGGTTTCTGAAACTTGTAACCAAAATAGCTCAACTGGGCGGGCTGCGTAGCCTGTGCCGCTAGGGAAGAGACGGGCCCTGCCTGCCCACCATGGCCGCCTCAGCGGCGATGTGAGTGGTAAAAATAAAACAAAACAAAACAACAAAAACAATAACAAAACAAAATGGCTCAAGTAATTTGTCAGGGAACTAAAGGACTGATAAAAGCCCCAAATCTCACTTGCCCATTTCCCCCTACATAACAAGCATATAACCAGGTAATAAGAATTCCCAGGACAGTTGTATTTCAAATGTTTCCTCCTGCTTTCCCTCTCAGCATATATTTAATTTTAATATTTTACATAGGATTATTTTTTTCCAAAAATAAATGATAATTATGCCCATAGGTCATAGGACACCATAGTTACCTTAGGCCTTTCAGTATTCTTTTATAAATTGTAAATTATAAGGGTATTAATGATAGCTGCTTTTCCATGCAAAATGGTTGTGAAAATTAATATTTATAAACACAGGAAGGTATATATATCAGTTAATAGTATTGAAACCACACATTTGCACACACTTTCTATATACCAGTTTACATGGTATATATAATAGAAAGTACATACAAATATGTGGTTTGAATACTATTATATCTACAAATGACTTTGCAATGATTGTGAGGTGCTCGTGGAGGGCCATGTCTCTCCTAGGACAGCATAAGCTTTGGAAACAGTGTCTTTCTACATCCTGACAGTATTTAGAACAATTTTTGTTTATTGTGAAATGACCTTTGTTGGCTGCTTGTTCTGCACATGGTCCTTAGGAAAGTTCTAGTTGAGATCACTTTACTAAAATCAGGTTATTCCCAAATGGAAGATGCTCATCCAGATACTTCAATCCTCCCAAGAAGTAGAGGAAAATTTCCAGAGAAATGAGATATATTGTAAGAACAATAGTTACTTGCCTTGTATTTTGCTTCATTTTACATGGGCAGATGTACTTGATTGTGTAATCCAGTTGGGATTTCATAATAAGCCCCCCGCCCTTTTCTATTGCCTAGGATGCAACAGTTCAGAAAAGGCTCAGGAGTCATTAACTTACTCATATATGAGCTGGGGTGCCAGGAAACAAGTTCAATCTTTTCTGGAAGTCTTCCTAGATCCAGTCATCACTCTTAGAAGAGAAACTATGAGGACAATGAGAACTTAGAAATCATTCACTTCATCCTCTCATTTTTCACATGAATAAACCAAGCCTTAGAAAGCTTCACTAATGCACTGATGTTCATTTGCTGCTATAATCCATTGCCCTATTCTCCATCATTCTGTCCTGAATTCTATTACCCTGGGGTCCGAGGCATGATTTAGGCATACACAGGTGAGTTTTTGTTTTAATAGTCACATGTTTAACTTAGTGTATATTTTAAAACTATAATTAAATCAAACATAGGACTAGGATAAGTAAAAAATAGTAGAGAGAGATAGTTTAATGTAGCATTAAAAAAAATAAAGCATTACATGTGATAGGTATGTGGATATGGCCAAAAATTATGCATGTTTTCTAAAAATACCTGAAGTCTGAAAAAGAAATTGCTTTCATGACATGTGGTATGACAAAGTATGTATGTATATATACATATTACATAATAGAAAAAATTCTACAAGAATATAAACATGAAATGATTTTGTTATATTTTACATAATTGATTCTATTGAAAATAGTGAAGGTACATGAAAATATAAAAAAGAAAATATATATCAATTAAACAATTAACTAAAAATATTTTCTAATATTAAAGCAGAAATTTTTCAGAATTTCATTTTCTTTTTTTTTAATTCATTTTATTGTTAGACTTATTGGGGTGACATCTGTTAGCAAGGATTACATAGGTCTCAGGCATACAGTTCTACAGTGCATGGTCAGCTTGATGTATAATAAGTTCACCACCTAATGTGACTTCTCTTTCCATCACCTTATATTTAGCTCCCCCCACTCCTCTCCCACCCCCTCCCCTTTCTCCCCTCCCTATCCTACTCATCCCCAAATAAACATTAAACTATTGATTGTGTCCATGGGTTATTTGTTTGTTTGTTCATTTCTTTTTTCTTTGCTTTCAGTTTTATCTTCCACATATGAGTGAAGTCATACAGTTCTTTGTTTTTTCTGTCTGGCTTATTTCACTTAGCATGATGATCTCCAGGTCCATCCATTTTGTTGCAAATGGCAATATTTCATCTTTTCTTATAGCTGAGTAATATGCCATTGTGTGTATGTACCACAGCTTCTTTATCCAGTTGTCTGTCGCAGGGCACTTTGGTTATTTCCATGTTTTGGCCACTGTGAACAGCGCCGCAATGAACATTGGGGTACATAAGTCTTTGTGGACTAAGGTTTTCAAGTCTTTTGGGTAGATCCCCAGAAGGGGGATTGCTGGGTCAAATGGTAGCTCCATTCCCAATTTTCTGAGGAACCCCCACACTGCCTTCCACAGTGGTTGTACCAGTTTGCACTCCCACCAGCAGTGTACCAGAGTTCTTTTCTCTCCACATCCTCTCCAGCACTTGTTATTCCTTGTCTTGTTGATAACAGCCATTCTGACAGGTGTGAGGTGGTATCTCATTGTGGTTTTGATTTGCATTTTCCCGATAGCTAATGAGGATGAGCATTTTTTCATATGTCTGCTGGCCATTTGTATTTCTTCGTGGGAGAAGTGACTGTTTAGTTCTTCTGCCCACTTTTTAATTGGGTTGTTTGTTTTTTTGTTGTTAAGTCTTATTAGTTCTTTATATATTTTAGATATTAGACCCTTATCTGATGAGTTATTTGCAAATATTTTCTCCCATTCAGTTGGCTGTCTCTTTGCCTTGTTGATGATTTCTTTTGCTGTGCAGATGCTTTTTAGTTTAATATAATCCCATTCATTTATTTGTGCTTTTACTTCCCTTGCCTTTGAGGTCAGGTTCACAAAGATCTCCTTGAGTCCTAGGTCTATAAGTTTAGTACCAATGTTTTCTTCTATACAGTTTATTGTTGCAGGTCTGATATGAAGGTCTTTAATCCATTTTGAGTTAATTTTTGTATATGGAGAAAGTTCACAGCTCAAGTTCATTCTTTTGCATATGTTTTTCCAGTTTTCCCAGCACCACCTACTAAAGAGGCTATCTTTTCCCCATTGTATGTTTTTTGCTCTTTTATCGAAAATTATTTGTCCATAAATTTGTGGGTTTATTTCTGGGTTTTCAGTTCTATTCCATTGGTCTATATTTCTGTTCTTCTGCCAGTACCAAGCTGTTTTGACTATTGATGCTTTGTAATATAAATTGAAGTCAGGGAATGTAATGCCACCAGCCTTATTCTTTTTATGTAGTGTTGCTTTGGCAATTCGAGGTCTTTTATGGTTCCATATAAATTTACTAATTCTTTTATCTATTTCATGAAAGTATGATTGTGGGATTTTGATGGGTATTGCATTAAATCTGAAGATGGCTTTGGGCAGAATGGCCATTTTAACAATGTTAAGTCTTCCTATCAATGAACAGGGAATATTTTTCCACCTCTTAAAGTCTGTTTCAATTTCTTTCAAGTGTCTTATAAGATGTCACCCCAAAAAGTCTAACAATAAAAATGAATAAAAAAACCAAACAAACAAAAAAAAGTGTCTTATATTTTTCCGTGTATAAGTCTGTCACATTCTTCGTTAAGTTAATCCCCAGGTATTTCATTCTTTTTGTTGTGATAGCAAAGGGAATTGACTCCCTCATTTTTTTTTTTCTGTGGATTCATTGTTTGTATATAGGAATGCTGTTGATTTTTGTACATTGATTTTGTATCCTGCAACTTTATTATATTCGTTTATTGTTTTTAATAGTTTCCTGGTGGAATATTTGGAATTTTTTATATAAAGGATCATGTCATCTGCAAATAGTAACAATTTGACCTCTTCTTTCCCAATTTGGATACCTTTGATTCCTTTCTCTTGCCTGATTGCTGTGGCTAGAACTTCCAATACTATATTAAATATCAGTGGTGACAGGGGCATCCCTGTCTTGTTCCTGATTTTAGGGGAATAGGCTTCAGCTTTTCCCCATTCAGTATGTGATGTTAGCTGAGGGCTTGTCATATATGGCCTTTATTATGTTGAGATACTTTCCTTCTATACCGATTTTATTTAGTGTTTTTTTTATTTTTTAATTTTTTTGGTTTTTTTTTTGTTTTGTTTTTGTTTTTGTTTTTTTTTTTTTTTTGCTTTTTGGTACGTGGGTAGCTCCCTGACTGGGAATTGAACCCAGGCCGCAGCACTGACAGCACCAGCGCTGAAGTCTTAAGCCACTACACCATCAGGGAACTCCTTATTTAGTGTTTTGATCATAAATGGATATTGTATCTTGTCGAAAGCTTTTTCTGCATCAATTGAAATGACCATAGGGTCTTTATCTTTGATTTTGTTTATGTGGTGTATCACATTGATTGATTTTCGTATGTTGAACCATCATTGTGCTCCTGGGATGAATCCCACTTGATCTTGATGTATGATCTTTTTGATGCATTGTTGTATTCTGTTTGCTAATATTTTGTTTAGAATTTTTGCATCTGTGTTCATCAGAGATATTGGTCTATAATTTTCCTTCTTTGTGTTGTCTATGCCAGGCTTTGGTATTAGAGTAATGTTGGTCTCATAGAACGAGTTAGGATGTATTGCTTCCTCTTCAATTTTTTGGAAGAGTCTGAGGAGGATAGGTGTGAATTCTTTGAATGCTTGGTAAAACTCATTGGTGAAACCATCTGGTCCAGGGCTTTTGCCTTTAGGGAGATTATGGATCGTTGTTTTAATCTCTTCACTATCAATTGGTCTATTTAGATTATTCAGTTCTTCTTGGTTCAATCTAGGTAGGCTATAAGTTTCTAGAAACTTGTCCATTTCTTACAGGTTGTTAAATTTAGTGGCATAAAGTTCTTCATAATATTTTCTTATAATCCTTTGTATTTCTGTGGTATCAGTGGTAATTTCTCCCCTTTCATTTCTAATTTTGGATATTTGTGTCCTTTCCTTTCGTCCTTTGATTAGTCTAACTAGGGGTTTGTCAATTTTGTTGACTTTCTCAAAGAACCAGCTCTTTGTAGTATTAATTATTTCTATTGTCCTTCTGTTCTCTAATTGCTTTAATTTTTATTATTTGTTTCCTTCTGCTGACTTTGGGTTTTGTCTGCTCTTCTTTTTCTTGTTCTTTAAGATGGGATGTTACGATGTTGTGATTTTTCTTGTTTCTTAAGATAGGCCTGTAGTGATATAAATTTCCCTCTTACTACTGCTTTCTCTGTGTCCCAATAATTCTGATATGTTGTATTTTCATTGTCATTAGTTTCTATATATTTTTTAATCTCATCTTTTATTTGTTCTTTTATCCAGTCCTTTTTTAATAAGCTGTTGTTTAATCTCCATGTATATGTGTTTCTTTCTGCTTTCCTTTTACAGTTGATCTCCAATTTCAAAGCCTTGTGATCTGAGAGTACACTTGGTACAATTTCAATCTTCTTGAATTTGCTGAGGCTACTTTTGTGTCCCAGCGTATGGTCTATCCTTGAGAATGTTCATGTGCACTAGAAAAGAAGGAATAGTCTCCTTTTGTTGGATGAAGTGTCCTGTAAATGTCAATTATGTCCAATTGCTGTAATGTGTCATTTAGAGCTGTTGGTTCCTTATTTATTTTCTGTTTGGATGATCTGTCCATGGCTGTTAGCAGGGTGTTTAAGTCTCCCACAATGATTATGTGTTCATCAGTTTCTCCTTTCAAATCTGTTAGTAGTTTCTTTGTATAATTTGGTGCATCCTGGTTGGGAGCATATATATTAATTAGTGTCAAGTCTTCTTGTTGTTGTATTGTGCCTTTTATCATTATGTAATGTCCATCCTTGTCTTTTACTATCTTTTTTAACCTGAAGTTTATTTCATTAGATATCAGTATGGCAACTCTTGCTTTTCTCTGGTTACCATTTGCTTGAAGTATTGTTTCCCATCCTTTCTCTCTGAGTCAGTGTTTGTCCTTATGGCAGAGGTGTGTTTCTTGGAGACAGCATATGGATGGGTTCTGTTTTTTAATCCAGTCTGTTACTCTGTGTCTTTTCATTGGTGAGTTCAGTCCCTTAGCATTTAGAGTGATGATCGATATGTGAGGATTTCCTGTGGCCATTACTTATTTCTTTGTTTGTTTTTGTTTTATTTTTGTTTCTTTCTTGTTGCCCCAACTTTATTCCATTTTTCCTGATGTTTTGTTTCAGGTCAAAGAGCCTCCTTCAGTATTTCTTGGAGTGCTGGCCTTGTGCTGGCAAATTCCCTCAGCTTCTGTGTTTCTGAGAAAGTCTTTATTCCACCTTCATATCTGAAAGATAATTTTGCCATAATTTTGGATAATTTTGCCAAAATTTTGGCAAATTTTGGATAATTTATTCTTGGCTGGAAGTTCCTCTCTTTTAAATTTTTGAATATTGGATTCCG
>PVJL010005532.1:69327-94305 GCA_004026885.1 Lyroderma lyra
ACCATGTGTCTTGGAGAAGATCTGTTAGGGTCCAGGTATCTAGGGGACCTGTTTTCTTCTTGAACTTGGGGTTCCAGATCTTTCCATAGGTTTGGAAAGTTCTCATCTACTATTTGTTTGAGTATGTTCTCTGTAGAATGCTCTACCCCTTCTTCTATTCCTATTATCCTGATGTTGTTTTGTCTCATGGAGTCAGATAATTCTTGTAGAGTTCTTTCATTCCTTTTGGTTCTATATTCCCTCTCTTCCTCTTTCTTAGCTCTTTCCATGTTCTGATCTTTGATATCACTAATTTTTTCCTCCATCTGGTTGGCCCTGTTTCCTATGGCAGTTATTTCGTTTCTCACCTCTCTCATTGTATTATTTATCTCTCGCATTTCCATCTCAATCTTCCTTATGTTTTGAATTTCTTGTTGAATTGTTTCTTTTGTTCATGAAGTTCCTTTTTTATGTCATTCATGTCCTTTTTTATGTTGTTTATGTCAGCCATGGTGCTCTGCCAGTATGTTTTCATTTCTCTCACAGCCTTTAGAATGGCTACTTTAAATTCTCTGTCACTTCATTCGGAAACTTGTAGGTCTAAGAAGCTGTCTTGATAAATTTCCTGTTCTTTCTGGGGAGTTTTAGTTTTTAAGGAATTCATTCTTCCTCTTTGACATAAGGGCGTTATGTTCAGTAGTGCCCAGGAGCCCAGATTGGTACTTTTGTGGTGTCTTGTTGTAGGGCAGACACAAGGTGGTACTGTGGGGGGGCAACTTTTGGGTGAGAGAGGGGTTATTTCTTATTTCTGGTCTCCTGCTACGTTTGGAGGCAGTGCGCATCTATCATGGTCCCTCTGCTTCCTGTAGTTAGTTAGTTGGTTGGGAAGGTTGTAGGAAAGGGAAGAGGCCAACAAAAGGCACACCACGGCAGCTCCACCTTCTGCCCTGTGCTGGGGAAGCTGGGTGATGCGGGCCAAGGCTGCTCCTGCTTGCTGGGGCGAATGCTATCAAATCCGCCTTTCTTCTGGGCCTGCTTCTGTGGCCAAATATTGGGGCAGAGTCTGGGGGCTTGCACTGCTTTTAGGACCCAGGGGTGTGCGAGCAGGCGTGCACACAAGTCCAAAGCTGTGGGTCTGACCCCATGGTAGGAAGGCAGCCGGCCCACCTCTGCAGCGGGCCTGGAATGGGAGCTGCAGCCCTGCGCAGGAGCCGTGCACGCTGCGCCGGCAACTGGCTCCCCACTGCAGCGGGCGGGGAACGGGAACCACAACCCCACACTGGAGCTGCACACACCGTGCCGGCAGCTGGTCTGCCTTCGCAGTGGGCCAAACGGGAGCCACAGCCCCATCTGTGTAGGGACTGTGCGCTGCCCGCGGCAACCATCTCGCCCCCGCAGTGGGCTGGGACCAGGAACCACGGCCCTGTGCAGGAGTTGCGCGCGCCTGCGCTGTGGGTCCCTAGGGAGCCTAGAGCCAAGCTGTCGTCTCTGCAGTTCAGAGTCCTCACTCAGCCTTGCTACCACTCCAGAGTTCCAGAGGCTGGCTCCCAAGGTCTGTCCCCAACTTGCTGCTCCAAATTCCAGCTCCCCAGTGGACTCCCACTGTTCTGCCGCTTTGCTAGGGCTTTTCCTCTTGTTGCCTCTTGGCTTCCCCCTCCCATGCACTGAAGTCAGCCATGATGGGGTCCTGTTGCAATCCATCTTTGCTCCCTCCCCTCTCTCCCACTCGCCCCTTTCTCTCCAACCTTTAGGTGTTTACTTGCGATGCGTGGATGTCTCAGCTGCCGTTTTTTTGTCACCTAGGGTCCTCTTTCTTGGCTCCTGGGTGGCCGTTCAATTGTGTTTTCTGGGAGAGGCTTTAGGGACCTCCTCTCCAGTCGCCATCTTGTCCTCCTCCTTTTATTTCTTTATATTAGATTAATACATGTTTATTTTAGAAACACTAGAAACACATGTAAATACAAAATAAGGAACACTGTATCTATATTTGAAACACCTTCTATTACTTTATTCATTCAATCAAATAATATTCATTGAGTTTCCACTATGTGCCAGGTACTGTGACAGATGGTAGAGATATAGCAGTGAACATTTTAGACAAAATTCTCTGCCCATAGTGACCTTACATGAGGCTCTTTCGGTAGGGTGAAAGGGTCAATATACAAGATAAATATCTGAAATGTGTAACGTGTTACATGGTGATAAGAACGAAATATATAATAGAATATATTTGTATGTATGTATGTGTGTGTGTGTGTATAAAATAAAACAATACCTTACACACACACACACACACACACACACATATATATAAAATGAAACACCTTACATTTTTTAATGTTTTACAAATTAGAAACATGTGGCCTGAACAAAACTACTTCCCTTCTACTTTCAAGTCTGAGGTAATAGGCTACTGTGGGCTAGGTTTTTGGTCTAAAAGTGGACCCTAATAAGAGCCTTGGCAAAAGTGTTTTTGAAAGAGAGTAATTATTTAATAAATATAATATTATATTGTGAAATTTATATATGAAAATGTAAAATAAGTTTATAAAGCACAAGATGGGCAGTTAAATACAATTTTTCTATTGTAAGTTTTTTAATATCATAATATTAAGTTTAAGTAGACTATGATAAAATAATAATAGATATTGTAATCCAGAGCAATTAATTTAAAAACTTTATACAAAGAGGTATAGTTGACATGCCACTAGAGAAAATTAAATGGTTTGTAAATAAAAACATAAAAAGCAGATGGAAATAATAGAAAATAAATAGCAAGATAAGCCCAAACATATCAATACATATATTAAATGTAAATAGGTTAAACACACCAATAAAAAAAGATTGCTAGATTGCATATAAAACTATCACTTCCAAGTATATGCTGTCTGCATTACATATACCTTAAATATAATGATATAGATATGAAAAGAAATAAGATAAAAGAAATACTATGTAAATAGTAAGAAGTCAGCTGGTATGACTATATCTATATCGGATAAAGACTTCAAAACAAGAAAAATTACCAGAGATAAAAAAGTACATTTAATGACAGACAAATAGGTAAATTTCTTAGGAGGACATAAAAATTCTAAGCAAGTATGAACCTAATAGCAAAGCTTCAAAACTAAAAATAGAAAAAATGTTTTCAATATGATACTTAATATTTTTGATGAAGGTTCAAAAGCAATCAGTGGAGGTAGGATAATCTTTTCAACAAATGGTCCTGGAACAGTGGAACATCCATAGACAAAAATATGAACCCTGACTTAAACTTCACACACACACACACACACACACACACACACACACACTATACACATATGTGTATAGTGTGTGTGTGTGTGTGTGTGTGTATTCCAAATGGATCCTATGTCTAAATGTAAAACATAAAACTATGTAATTTTAAGATGAAGACATAAGAGAACATCTTTAGAATTGAGGACAAAGAAATCTTAGACATGAAATAAAATGCATGATTCATAAAAGAAAATAGTAAGTCGGGCTTTATAAAAATAAAATACTTTTGCACTGTGAAAAACTATTAAGAGAATGAGGAGACAAACTAAGATCCAGGAAAAAATATTTGTAACCATATATCCAACATATTTTTATATACCAGACCATATAAAGAATTCTCAAAATTCAACAGTAAAAACAAACGAAACAAAACAAAAACAAACCTAAACTATCTTTTATAAAATAGACAAAATAAATGAGGAGATGTTTCATCAAAGAGCTAATAAGAATGGCAAAGTGGGCACATAAAAAAATACTCAAATTATTAGCTAAAACCATGGAGATGGAGACTATATTAGTGGTTGCTAGGCAACAGAGACAGCATGGGTGGGAGGTGGGTCAGAATTCGGAGATAGTATGATGAAGTTCTTTTGTGGTCATGGAACCATTCCCTGCTTTGATTGTTGTGGTGCTTACATGAATATGTACATGGAATAAAATTGTGTAAAAGTACATATACCAATATAATAATTACAGTTTTAAAAAAATAGTAAAAACTGAATAAGGCCTGTGGTTTAGTTAATAGGAATGTACCAATGTCAATTTTCTAGTTTTTCTATTGTACTACACCTCTATATGAAGCCACCACTTGGGTCAAGGGTGCACAAGACTCTATGCTCTTTTTTTACAACTTCCATTGAGTCTAATCCATTAGGTTTAATTATATCAAAGTAAAAATTTCAAAAAATATATGTCTCCCCAAATAAATAAATACAGCCCTATTTCCTATAGTGAAAGATAACCATGATAAAGGGGGGAATGTGATGAAACTACAGAATACTTAAAGCATAAAGAAATTGAGAGAGTATAAATATGTGGGTGACTCTAAAGCAGGAAGTGGTATTTGAGTTCCATTTCTAATTTTATTAAAATTAGAAACAGCCGAAGTGTAACCTCAAGAAAGAATTAAGAGGATAAAACTTTCTTGTTTTTTAGCTCCACAAGAGTATTCTTGTTTCAGATAGGTCTCCCTAATCTGTATAAAGCCCTTATGAAGTATTTTGAGCTTCTGATATGCATCACACAAAGTAGCAGAACAATTAATGATAATGTCTGAAGACTGCCAGGTATTACTAGTCCCCCAAATGAGTCTGGATCTGACAAGTGAGATTTATTTTTTACATGCTGGAAAGCAGCTGAGTAATACAGTTTTGAGTATTTGTGACAAGTATAAGTACATATTCCTGACTTAGCTCATCAACCAAAGGAAAAAAATGCAATTCCCAGGAAAAGCTGCCCATTCTGGTTTTCAAGTGATACTTAAGTGATGTCACTTCAGTGCTTGAGCCAACAATAGAAATTGAATTGTTGCTGTTTACTTCCATATCCTCCTCAACCCAGTCCTGTTCTGCATGCTTTCACTAACTCATGCCATTATGACTTCCTTAAATAGAGTAGTCCTTTATTTTCTCATACTATACATTATTGCCTTTACTTTTTCTTTTTATCTTTTCAAGGAGTTTTGTTTTCTTTTTTATACACCCTGAGAGCTGAAATTGAAAGAAAGTTATTTATCAAGTATTTTGTTAATAGAGTCCAGTTCTTGAGATGTCTTGCAGTTATATACCAAGAGAAATAAGACAAAGATACGCAACAAAGCTAATGAGCAACAGGGAAGTTCGTCTAATTAACTTCATGGAATCCTCAGCTATATTACAGATATTATGATGTTCATTGACCCATAGGACCTAACCTGTGGATCTGTCCCACCTAACTTAAAAATAAACATCTGTTACAAAACTCAACAATTTATAGTAACTTTATATAGTTGTATAAACATCCCCACAGCATCTTTTAACATGGCTTTCCATATATTTTGGAAAAATACCATTCAGCATTATCAGTATTACTGAAGTTTGAACATTGACCCTAAAATTTGGATTGGGCTTCCTCATTTCTATGGTCAATAGATCAAGTTTATGCCAAACTTACATAAATCATCATTACTAACTTGGTAAAGAGTAAGGCAAACAATCTGAAAAAGTTCAAAATATGAACAGGTGACTCCTTTTAATAGATAAGGAAACAAGAGAAGAGAATATAAACTTGCTTATTTAAGGGAATATAAAGGAAAAAAAATTGAAGTTTTGCCTATTTAAAGCTAAAATCCTCTCCTAATTTAATTAGAACCATTTTAACACACGTATGAGGGTTGTCCTGAAAGTATCCAGCCATGTAATATGAAAAATAGAGGCATTTATGACTAGATTTTTTCTGGACAGCCCTCATATATTTCATAAAGTAAATAAAGGTATATTCTGAAGTCAAAGAACATATAGCTGTATAAGTGAAAATTCAGATTAAGCTGAAGTAACTATATATATTTGCTAAGGTGCACGGAGTTAGTGTCATTTGTTTTCATCTTCTCCTTATTCAGTAGCTTACATAGAGAGAAAACATTTTAGTTAATACTTAGTAAAATGAGCAGGATGCCATTCTTTTTTACTTCCACATATTTATATTTCTCTTTGCCTTTCCATCTCCTTGTTTATCATTTTCTGAATTATTAAAATTCTGATACTCTTTCCAGTGTCTGCCATGGTGCTGAGAACAGCATATTGCAATACATTCTGGTTAACTGAACTAGATAAAAACATCAGTTACACACATTGATGATGGCTTATACTAAAAGCCCCTGAGAGAAGTGGGGTGAACGAGGTTAGATCTCTTAAGGAGGTGACCCTGGTGAAACTGAAAGTTGTGACAGTGCTGAGAGTGAGAACATGGAAATGATGAAGCAAGGTCAAGAAGTTTTTGAAATTCAGGTTTAGGAGGTATATTTCTTCTTGAATTATTCAGAGGTGATGAAACCTCAAGACTGCACTATTAAGTGAAAACGTGTTTCCTTTTCACCCAGTCTTGCAACTTCTTGTATAAATGCGCATGATTCACTTGTATACCTAGCAATTTATTGTTTCACCTTTCTAGCTTTCACTTTTCCTGAGGAGGATAGGCCAATATGATGAAACACAGAAATGAAACTATGATATCAGAATCCCTTCCCTGGAAAGGCACATGCAGGAGCAAGCATGAGGAGCACGTAGAGAGTCTGATACTTCATTTTGGGCTCTTGGCTCCTGCTAATGCTCAAAATTTTGGTAGGTGCTTCTTATTTGGAGGCTGAGTAGGGGTCCTATTCAGGAATAAGTGAAATAAGTCAGATGAAAAATAGTAAACTGAACAGCTTTGCTAGCTAGGTATGCACATGGTTTACGAATGTCAGTTGCTTCTTTTGTTAAATAGTGAATTTTTCACAATAGAAAATGCAGGCAGCCTCAGAAATAATATAAGTGATGGCTCATAGGTTTGTGCTTTCCACAAGCCCAGAGCTATCCTTCAGATCTCAATCTTCTTCCCAACCTCCACCTCCCAATTTTAGTTTCTCACAAGTTTGCAGTTCTACAATTATCTAGGTCAATTTCATTGTACCTGTTGATTACATACTATAATATATAGTCTAGGACCCAAATCCCCCAATGTATTCAAGTTTAAGGGAATTTGTCTCTATCCCATAGCCTGATTGCCATTATTACCGTTTGGATTTGGCATCATCTAAAACTGCCCCATATTTGTAATCTTGTTTGGGAAATTTTCTTTATCCCTTAGGAAAGTAGTAATTGATCTTTATAAAAATTTAAAAAAAATTATTCACAATTATACACCTAAAACTATGTCAGCAGTAATTGGTGCCTCCTCCATCTTCTTTAATTTTATTAAATTTACTAGGATGAAATTGGTTAATATAATTATATAGGTTCCAAGTGTACAATTCTATAATATATCATCTGTACATTGCATTGAATTCACCACCCAAAGTCAGATATTCCAGATATTCTCCTGTCCCCATGTATTTGACCCCCTACTCTTTTCTACCTGCTCTCCACCCCAGCCCCTTTCCTTCTGGTAACCACCATATTGTCGACTGTGTCTATGAATTTTTATTTGATTATTTGTCTTTTTCATTGGTTGCTTCAGGTTTATATCCCACATATGAGTGAAATCATATGGTTCTCAGTATTTTTCATCTGACTTATTTCACTTAGTATGATTTATCTTCTTAATTAGAGAATGCAGCAGTGACAATGAATTTTCTTCTGTTGGCTTCCTTTATCTTCTTCTAAGGATTTAAGTTGGGTTTTGTCTGCCTCTGCTAACAATTCACTGTCTTAATCATTTTTCATTTTCCAAAATTTTTGACACCTCTTTCTTTTTTTTGCCATGTCTCCTTCTGTTCATCCTTGTAGGGTCATATCTTTTTTCTTTTCTTTTCTTTTTTTTTTTTTTTTACTAGTTTTTAGGAAGGACCAGAGCTGTTCAAGTGGATTCAGTCTACCATGTTCAACTTCCTAGTCCTTTTGTACTGTCCCTTTCAACTGCACTTACTGCCTTACCTAACTAGCCTCTTGCTATCTCTTTACTCCCTTCATTCTATTTTCCCCACGTCACATGCTAACCTCTAACTATTAATCTATTTTCAGACATCTATATCCCTTGATACTACACTTAAAAACATATGCTTTTTAAAATGTATTTTAGTTACAATCTAGAAATTATTAAACAAAGAAATATAAAAAAAGAAATATAAATTAAACAATTGTCTTACCAAATGATGGGAACATGGATATTGCAAAGATTATATATATATATATATATATATATATATATATATATATCCAAAAATGTTTTTAACATTAATCAAAATCTTCAATAGTCATCTTTGCATCTTTGTAACAAAATACAAAAAATTATGTATTTTATTATATTTACAGTGTTTTAACAAAAAAATTTTTTAACACTTCAGCACATACTAGTAATGAATGTATCTCTTGGATACATGCAACCTGCGTTGATATTGTTTTGACTGCACCCTCCACAGGGTTTATTAAATGCAGCCATGCTTATAAAATTTTGATGCATTTTTAGAAGTGATGTTGATCAATGGTAATGCTTACAGTAAACTGAGTAGGCACAACTACAATGGAAAAAGAATCCCTTCGAACAGCTTTCATTCTCCCTTACACATGCAGTTCTGTGTGAAATTGGGAAGTCTACAAAGTACATATTCTGCATCAGGAGTTTTCTTCTCTGTACTTCTCCTTTCTACTCCATACTGGTAGCATTATTCTTTCCACTTAAGCTTTAGTGCCCTCCTACCGTCTGTGTGTCACATCCTGTTATTAAAAGATGGAAATGAGCTGATGCAATTTGGATATGCTCTTCTCTTAAGACTTCCAGTTTCTTATAACATAATACTTCTACTACTATTTTTTTATTCAGTGGCCTGGGGTCCTTTTTCTGAGTTCCCTTCATTATATAGTCAAACAGAAAATGATAATAAAAGAGCTATTTATGTGTGATGAGTTTTGACAAATTTCAGATTACTATGAAAACATTTGCATCAACAGGTTCCTCCAGACACTAATTACAGGTTAATTATTTTTCTCTGATAATGAACAGGAAATTTTTTATTTTTATTTTAGGAACTTAGGTTTTTCTGCCAACAAGTGATTCATAATTTGTGTTGTCGCCGATGTCCTGACGTCATAGTGAAGTATGTAGTTCACCCAGGCAGAAAAAAAGTTTTAAGTAAAGATAAAATTCTGTTAAGTAGCCTGTTCATTTGGTTGTCTTGTCTGGACAGCCAAATCTTGACCATAATGATCAGGGATAGTACAGTCATTTCAGGTACTTTTAAGAGCAATTATTTACCTTATACTATGGAAATGGAAAAATAAACATTTGTCAAATATAATCAATCCACTTTTTTGGAGTAGCCTGATAAAAGCATAAAATGCATGGGATTCTGACCAGCCCTTCCTGGTTCAGTATTCTATTGAAGTCTATTTGGAGTCACCTACCATGGAGTAATTACTTGCTTCCTATGTCAATTTTTAAAAACGTAGTTGCAGATTATTCTCAGTCTCTGCTAACATGATTGTCAAGAATTATTTTGAATATAATCTTTATTAGTTCATTTAAAGGCAAAGCCTTCTTTAACTTATAAAATACAAGCATTAATACAAGTCATTTCTGTTATATAGTCTGTTAAAATATTTTCATGATAATTTAAAATAGTTAAAATGAAAGAAAATTCTTTTTTTTGGGGGGGGTAGGTCCCTGGCTGGGAATCGAACCCAGGCCCCAGCATTGAGTGTGCCAAAGCCTAGCCACTACAACACCAAGGAACCCTAGAAAATACTTTAATTTTACTTAAACCTAATTTTTTTTACCTGTTACTTTTTTAGATGTCATCCTCTTCAATCTATTCAGGGTTCACTCCTCATTTCTAAAATTCATTGTTTTCCTTTATAGGCACATTCCAAGCAGGAATTAACTATAGTCTGTGTTGGTCATCTTAAAAGTTTAAAAGAGAAAGTTTCCTAGATTCTGTGTCTTCCTTTAGCTACTAGCCTCTCGCTCTCCATCTATTTACCCCTTCAGAAACAAACTTCCTGCAGTTTTTGTGTGTACTTATTCTTTATTTCTAGAGTTCATTTCAAAACCTTTCCCAATTAATAAATATGGTTTCAACCCCCACAATTTCAAGAAAACTGCTTTTGCTATGATCAGAAAAGCAATTCACTATAATTAATAAGTTCCATAGTTTAAAGCCTCAACCCAGAAATAGTTAATGTACAAACACAATAAGAGGATAAAAAAAAACAAAACAAAAACCCAAACCCTGAAGAAAGAAAGAAAGAAAGAAAGAAAGAAAGAAAGAAAGAAAGAAAGAAAGAAAGAAAAGGAAAGAAAGAAAGAAAGAAAAGGAAAGAAAGAAAGAAAAGAAAGAAAAAGAAAGAAAGAAAAAGAAATCCAAGTGACTTCAATATGTGAAGTGAATCCAAATTGCTTTATCCCCCTCCCATTTATCTTTCTTAAGCTTCATTCATGAGAAAGTAGGTTCATTCAGTGGCCAACTCAATACTTCTGGATTTCCTACAAGTGCATGAAATTCAGCATAGAAAAAAACAGGATCCTTGTCTCTTATGCAAAACTCCTTCTCCAATGTCTTAACATAAATTCAGTCACTTGCTCATACTAGAAAGCAAGAAATGCACTGAAAAAGAATATATTCAGTCTCTTGGTCATAATCTGTCCACTTCTACTTATCTTTCCCATTTCGTTTAGACAATCACTCTTATTGGACTTGGTACTTGCTGAAGTATAAAAACTGATGTCCTTCCTGCTCTTGGTTTTACATTTCTCCAGTACATTCACATACTCCAGCCAGCATGTCTTTCCTAGATTAGAAATATATTCATATTTCTTTCTTGTTTCAAATTCTTCAATAGCTTTGCATTGCCTTCAGCAAAAAGTTTAATTTTCTAAGCAGAGATTACAAAACTTTGTGATTCAATCACAGCTTCTATTTTTATTTTTGATCAACTTTCAATTCTATCTTCCAGCTATATAAAAAATGTTCAGTTCTTGAACACACCATATGTCTTCCAGCTTTTGTGCATGCCTTTGCCAGGTTATGGCTGGTTACTCTTTCCACATTTACTGGATAAACTTGTATTCATGCTTTTGACATTAAGTTAAATATCACTGCCTTCAAGAATCCTTCTCTGAACCCCAAGTTTGAGTTAAATGCCTCTCCTTTGTGTCACTACTCACCTTACTATAGACATTATCCCCCAATTGCTTGTTTATTTGCCTTTATTTCCTACTATTATATAAGTTCTGTGAGAGAAAGACTATTTCTTTCTTATTCATCATTATATCAGCAAGGCCTAAAAAAAGAAGCATTAGACAAATATTTCTCAAATGAATGGATAAACTTTATTCTGTTAAATTTTTAAGATTTTTGAGGGCAGAGACCACTCCCAGATTGCTTTAAAATTCCAAACAATATCCTTATATGTTTAAGAAATGATTCTTTTTGCATAATCTCTATTCTTTTAAATTTGTTAAGATGTGTTGCATGGCCCAGAATGCAATCTTTCTTGGTGAATGTTCCATGTGAGTTAGAGAAAATAATGTATATCTGTTACTGTTCTAAGAAGTATGCTATAAATATCGATTTGGTCTAGTTGATTGATAGAGCTATTCAGTTCAACTATATGTTTACTGATTTCTCTGTCCACTGGATCTACAATTATTAATAAAAGGGTGTTGAAGTCTCCAACTATAATAGTAAATATTTACACCTATTTCTTTATGCAGTTTTATCAGTTGTTGCATCACATACTTTGATACTCTATTGTTAGGCACATACATGTCAAAGATTGTTATGTTTTCTTGGAGAATTGATTCCTGTATGTAATAATTTCATGCCCATCTTGATCACTGACAATTATTTTTGTTCTGAAATCTGTTCTGTCTAAAGTTACTATACCTACTCCAGATTTGTTTTTATTGGTGTAGCACAGAATATCTTTTCTCCATAGCTTTACTTTTAATCTAAGTCTTTATATACAAAGTAAGTTTTTTGGATAATAATGACCTAATGTGTGATACCTATTTATGGCTGGATGTTCAGGGACTTGGCATGAGCATGATTGAAAAGTGATCATAAATCAATTTAGGGAACATGTATACATCTTTTGTTATAGACTTCTCTGGATGGGTGAAAAGTGTGAAGATATTTGTGTGCTATGTGAATGCTCACCAATGGGTTACCTCAGCAGAGAAAGATATTAATATCAAGTGGAGAGCATGACTAATTCAGCATATACCAGTCATCCACTCTTCCCAGCCACCCTTGTCATCTCCCACTGGCCTGATGTAATAAGTGGCCATGGTGGTAGGGATGGAGGTAATGCATGGGCTCACCAACATAGACTTAAAATCACCAAGGCTGACCCGGCTATGACCACCTCGGCCAGCAACCGAGACCAACACTGAGTTCCTGGTATGGCACCATTTCCCCAGGTGATCAGCCAGCTATTTTGTGACAGGGTTAGAATCAGATCATTTTCATCTAGATATAAATTTGCCTTTCATGCATGAAATGTTATGCAAAAACTATGATTCACAGACTTACAGAATGCCTTACTCATCATTATGAAATTCCACAAAGTATTGTTTTTGATCATGTCCTTTCACAGTAAAAGTAGTGAGGCAATGGACCCATGCTGACTGGTCTCACCAAATGTGCTGGCACCTTGATCCTAGACTTTCCAGCCTTCAGAAGTGTGAGAAAATAAATGTATGTTGTTTAAACAACCAAATCTAAGGTTTTTCATTATGGTAGTGCAAACTATCTAAGACAATCACTAATTTTCATACATGGTGTGAAATAAAAATCATGTTAATGTTTTTTTCCTGTGGGATATTCAATTGATCTAGCACAATCATTGAAAAACAAAACAAAACAATTCTATTTCTCACTGAATTGAAGTGGTGTCTTCGTTGTAAATCAGGTTACTGCATATGTGTGGCTCTGCTTTGGACCTTTTATTTCCTTTGATATTATATTTAATCCTGCATCAATATCTCTTAATTGCTGTGAGTTTATAGTAAGACTTGATATGATAGTGTAAGTTCCCATTTTGTTATCGTTCTTTCAGATATTTTTGGATACTAGATCTTTGGCATTTCCATATCAAATTTAGAATCAGCCTATTAATTTCCACCTAGCAAAATAGCTCCTGGGATTTTATTTTAAATTGGGACTGCATTGCATTTGGAGGTTATGGGGGAAAAACTGACATCTTAATACTAATCATCTAATTCATGATCATGACAGAGTTCTCCATCTATTTAGGTCTTCTTGAACTTCTCTCAACAATGTTTTATAATTTTCTGTATAGAGTTCTTGAATACTTTCATTCTAAATTATTTCTTAAGTTAAAAATTAAAATAGAAGAGAAGAAAAAAATTAAAATATAAAATTTAAATTTCTCTTCCTAAATAGTGTTTACAAGTGACTAATTACACTAGAAAAATGATTGCTACTATGCTAATAATGCATGAGAATTCAGTTACTGAAAGTAGTACAAATTACATGTTGTTGTCACATATTAAGTTTTGAAACTATAAGCATCAACATGTAAGGACAATTAATCATGTCAAATTATTATTAAAAATTATTGAGCATATGATTTGAAACCAAGGTCCAGAAGAGTGAATTACTTTATTTCAAACATCTTCTGTATAATCTGAGGTAAGAAGTTACCTGAGTGTTCTGTGCACACACAGAGCAATTATTAGAAATTTATAAATTGTCTCCAGCAAAGCTGAAATATGACTAAATTTTCTATCCCAATAATGAGAATAAATGTCTCTTAACCAGTTGCTGTTCAGGCATATATTATAATTGGCACAAGGTTGATCTAGGAGCTATTAGCCTTGAGGACAGGTGAACAAAATAAGGTAATCTTGCCACAGTAAAACAAAAAATTCAAAGTGAAGGAAAGCAACCTACTCATGTACTTCTTGTTACGTGGGATATATGGAAACATGAATAACTAGACTCAATTTAAACAGAGAACTGAGAAAAAACTAATTCTTCCATGTTATTTAAAATAGTTATGATTATATATAATTACATTGGCAGGCAATTGTCTAAACATTTATTATACAGTAACTCACTTAACTGTCACAACAACTGCATTAGTGTTATTATCAGTTGTATTTTACAGTGATAGAGACAGGATTAGAACTAGAAATTGGCTCCATAGATCATTCTCTGAAAAGTGTAGAGTATCCAAATGTAAGAGGAGAAGCCTCGAAGTTCAAACATTAACTGAACATCTCATTCTTTTTGCAACCAAACTTTTGAGAGACTTTTTTCCCCTTCACCTCTCAGTTTAACCAAATCCTTGCACAAATCTTCTAAAGTATATTTAAGTAAAACATTCTCTACAAAACCTTGTTTTATATTAATAGTCACCTTTAATCTCTCCCTTTGAAAATTTTCTGTAGCACTTATGGGTACTGTGTTATAGTTCTTATATAATCCAAAATTTTGCTTTCAGAACAATCTCCTAGGGACAAAAAATAAAATCTACTTACATTTCTATCAAGAATGAACATTATCTTGAGTGTGGCAGGAATCTATGACTAAAGAAAACAACTTCAGACAAGAAGGAATTTCATTTAGGTAGCAATGTTTTGCATTGCTCCATTGATGGTTACAAGAAGACAAGACAGAATTAAACAATTATAAATATTTTAGGCTCTTTTCTTCCTTGATGATAAGCAGGCATACTGTATCTTTTGAAGTCTATCTCAAAATAGAAGTCTAGAATGACTCTGGTCAACAAAATTACTCAAGTTACATCTGTGCTCCTTCATTCATGAAGGAAGATAAAAATATAGAAAGCTGGTACAAGTAAAAGATATGATTAATTGTTAAATGTTTTAAAAGGAAAAATGAATCTGGATTTCTTTTCAATGAGCACCAAATATTAGGCATCTCTTGAAAAACTACCAAAACCACCACAAGATCAAAGATGAGAGGAAGTTACATAAGGGAGCAAAAGTATGGGCTTAGACATTCATTAGTTCTCACCTACTTTGTCATCATCTCCCCTCCTTGTCCCTCACTACCACAAATCATCATTAAAGGAACAATACAAATCTCAACTCTGAAGGGGGACTTGGCCCTTTTCTATACTGACACTAAGAAGGCTATCAACATGGTCCACAGTGAACCAGTCCTCACCAAGACTATATAGTAAGGGTCTGCAGTGAGTAAGTGCTTCTGGTTGAAGCATTGGTTATGATAGGTTTAACTGTGTTCCCCCCAAATTCGTATGTTAAAACCCTTAGTACCTCCTAATGTGATTGTATTTAGAGTTTCAGTCCTTAAAGAAGTAATTAAGTTAAAATGGGTGGGTTCCAATTTGATATGACTGGTGTCATAAAAAGAGGAGAGTAGGACACAGACACACACAAAGGGAAGATAGTGTGAAGACACAGGGAGAAGACAACCAACCATATACAAGCCAAGGAGAGAAACCTCAGAATATATCCACCCTGTTGCTACCTTCATCTCAGACTTCTGGTCCTCAGAATTGAGAGAAAATAAATGTATGTTGTTTGAGCCATGTACTCTGGTACTTTGATATGGAAGCCCTAGCTTACTAATATAATGGTGTTGGTATTAAGAGCAAATATTGTCTTTGTGGAGAAGTAGATTTTAAATAATAAGTGGCCTCCAACATTTAGAAGAAAAACATTGAACAAAATAACTAAGATCAGAAACATTCCAGTGGAGCAAGATCACTAGGACAATTTCTCTAAATGGCCTTGAGGCCATGTTTACCTGGGAAGATGGTCATGTGCTAAAGGACAGGTAGTGATTTTTTCCTTAAGAAAGACGAGAAAACAGAAAAGCAAATCAATATGCATCTTTCTACTCTTAGCTCATAGAATTAGCCCTTGTGGCCCTGTATCATTTAAAAATGATTCATATGATTCAACTTTTGCTCTTTATTCATAAAGTGCAATCATTTGAAATTTGCAAGTACATATCCTTAAATAGCATTTAATAGATTTAGATTCCGAGTCTTAAATCTTTACGAATAAGTTGGTTATACCTGTTTACTCATTTTAGTTAAAGATTCTCTTAGTAGAGAGGAGCAGTCTATTGTCCTCTCTTATCAGGAGCTTCAGTGCCAGCATTTGTAGCTTTTCCCTTTCCCATCTCTAAGTTATTAATTACTTAATTCAACAAATGTTGATTAAGTGCCTGTACTACTTTGCCATTGTTATTAAGGGAGTAGGAGCAGGCATGCATCACGCACACGTATGTGCACAGGCGCGCACACATACACACCTCACAATTGTAAAATTCTAGGGAAAATCAAACACATTCACAAGAATGTAGGGGCTTCTAATGAAGGTACTTTGGAATCAAAGACACCTTCTAGGTTTGCCCCTTTGTCACATTTCAGGAGTCATCCTCTTTCTCGTCACTCTGGTTGAGCTACACATCACTTAAATCATCTTTCAACAAAGTCTGTTTAGCTTTTGTTTCAGTTTAATAGCTTTTCTGCAGGTACTTCCACTTCATCTGTGATGGTTATTTCATACTCTCACTTTTCATTGTATAAATAAGTTTGTCACATTGATTTGAGGTTTTCCTCTTAGTAATTTTCTATATATCTGGTATGCTTTTCCTCAAAGAATTTTCATAGTAGAGGGTTGAAATTAAATGAACTGGACTACCTAACTAATCAACTGCTAAATAAGCCTTGTAACAAAATAGACAAATACATAATCATTCTTGTTAGTTCATTCAGCAAACACCTATTATGTACCAAGTATTGTGCTCATCTCCAGGGATTCAACAGTTTACTAATAGAAATGTATCAGCCTTCATGGAGTTTAAAGTATTATGAGAATGTGGAAAGTAAGTAAAATGTCACAATAAGTATGGAATCTAATTTATAGGAAAAAAGTATAAATTTATAAAAACAAATATGTTCATTATAAAACTAGTTGCATTACTAAAAAACAAAATAAAACATGGCAACAAATTCAACAAATTAAATGACCACCAATAAGGAAAGTGTTAAATAGGTGTTGACACAGCCAAGCTGTGTCATAGTCTGTATCTAATAAAAACAATGGGATAGCTCTCTATATAAATCTAATTGATCAAATCATGACTTGAAAAGATGTTCTTGGCATGCACATATATTAAACAATAAATCAAGATAAAAATCATATATGATCCTATAATGGTTGTCTTAGTCAAGCTATGTATCATAAAACATCTACTGATAATAAAAAGAAGAATACCATAAGAACCATTGGAAATAACTTATGATTTGACTGAACTGAACAGAGGCAGTGAAGTAAATTGTCTGGTGACAAGAAAAGAATGACTGAGGACAACAGTTTTCTTATGACATTATTTCTCTAGGACTGATGATGTCAAAATAAATAACATTAACTACGGTTTTCCTAAATACTCATACTCTCAAAATTTTGAAGTGTGCAATAGCCCTTATGTTATTTTAATTGAGATAAAATTCACAGATAGTGAAATGCAGATTGTATACACTTCAGTGAGTTTTAACAAATATATACACTTCAATAACCAACATCCAAGTCAAGGTATAGAACATTTCCTTCACTCCAGACAGTATTTTCATGCTTCTTCTAGTCAAATTCTCCAACTTAAAGAGGCAAACCATGTATAATTCTATCACCATAGATTTTGTTTGTTTGTAAACATCCTATAATGGAACCACTCAGTTTGTCCTCTTTTGTATTTACTTGTTTCACTCAAGATAACATTTTTATCATTCTTCCATTCCATGTGCATGAATAGTTCATTCTTTTTAATGCAGAAGAATACTCCACTACAATGAGTGTACTACAATTGGTTTATTTATTCTCCAAGTGAGAATTTGAATGAAGTTGCTATGGATATTTTTATATAAATATTTTTAAACAAATACATTTTTTTTTATTTTGAGTAAATACATAGGAAGAATTGCTTGGTTTCAGTAATATAAAAAACTCCAGGAAACCATATGCTTACTAATATTTTGGTTTGGTAAAATTTTTATTTTATTTTATTATAGCCATCATAGTAGGTATACAGTAGCATCACATTGTAGTTTTAATTTTTTATATCCCTAATGACTACTGAGAACCTTTTCAAGCACTTATTAGTTTTTCAAATATAATTTTATAAAGTGTCTGCTCAAGACTTTTGCTTATTTTGAATTAAGCTATTTGTCCTTTTTATTTTTAAATTGTAAGAGATGTTTATATAGTTCATATATAAGACCTTCATCAGACATATGCATAATATTTTCACCTGGTATTTTTTTTACCTATGCTTAAGAATGTATTTTAATGAATATTTTTTTCATTTCATTTGAAGCAGTCCAATTAAAATTTTTTTTGTATGTTTACTGTTTTCTGATCACTCCAAAGTTGTGAAAACATTCTGCTATTTTTCTTAGAAGCTCTACACATATGGTTTTTACATTTAGGTCTATGATGTTGCCAAAATAAATTTTTGTATATGCTATGAGGAAGAAGTCAAGATTAATTTTTAAAAATAATTGTAATAATGGGAGTTCCCTGGTGGTGTAGTGGCTAGGCTTCAGCACTCTCAATGGTGCAGCCTGGGTTCAATTCCCAGCCAGGGAACTATTCCAAAAAAAAAAAAAAAAATTGTAATAGATTTACCCATTTGTTCCTGCAGAATGTGCTAAAAAGGTTTTCATTCTGTATTGAATTTCATTGGCATCTCTGCCGAAAGTCAACTAATACATTATTCTTGGATTCTGAATTCTGTTCTATTGATCTCTTTACCTGTTCTTATGCCCAAATCATACAGTACTAATTATTGAAAATTCATAGTAACTCCTGATTTTAGATATTGTGAACTCTCAAAAATCTTATTTTTTCAAGATTGACTATTCTAGGTCTTATGCATTTTCATACATTTTAGAAACAACTTGTCAACTTCGATAAAAACCTGATTTATGGGTTTTTATCATATTGGGGTTGTATTCAATTGACTGATAAATTTTGAAGAATTAGCATTTTAACAAATGTGAGTATTTCTTTCCATGAACATGGTATATCTTTTCATTTATTTAAGATCTCTTATAATTATCTTCGTAATGATTTGTACTTCTCAGTGTAGTGGAATTGTTCTTTTTTGTTGTTACTGTTAGTAATTTATTTGTGAGTATTTTAGGAATTACCATTTTCAGATGGTACAAGACTGATCCTTAAAAAAACTCATAAGGATACCTCCATATTTTTTCCAGATTTCTGCATAAGGGCCAGAAAACTTTTCAGACCACGATTTAGAAAGATAAGTGGTACTTTTAAATTGCACTTTAAAATTTTTATTTTCTGTTTCATTTCCTCCATTATTGTTCTATATAAAATGTTTGTTTTTTCTTTTATTTCTTTTCATTTTTTAGCCTTTGATTTCATAGTTTGACTATAATGTCTATAGGTGTGGTTTTCTATGTATTTATTCTTGGATTTTCAAGTTGGGGTTTGTCCACATATTTAAGAATTTGGGACCATTATTTTTTCTTCAATATTTTTTGGCTATATTTCTCATCTCTTCATTTTATGAAACTCAAATTACACCTATGTAAATGTTTCATTTTGTCTCATAGGTCCCTGAGGATCTGTTCATTTTTTTTTGGAAATTTTGTTTATCTTTGTTCTTTGCATTAGATAATTTCTGTTGGCCTATCTTGAAGTTCACTGATCTTTACTTCTGTAGCATGTAAACTTCTTTTAAGTCCATCCAGTGACCTTATTATTTTAGATATAGTTTTTACTTCTAGAATTTTTATTTAGTTTTTATTTTATTGCTTGCCTTTCTCTGCTAGGATTCCATAACTTCATTCATTTTGTCTATGTCTTCATTTAAATTCTTAAAGACATTAATAACCCTTGTCTGAAATTTCTATCTGCTAATACTTCAGCGAAACATTGACGTCATAAGAATTTTTCCATTTAAAGGTATCATCATATAAAATATAAGATGGTACATGTCTTCACGATACCTAATAGCTCATCATCATACCTGGGAAGTTGAGCAATATGTTTGAATTACTTGGGAGCTCTCATACACACACACACTCACACACACACACACCTCCCAAGTTTTACGTGCATTAATTTACACATATTGCACCTAGAAAAACATATTGTACGTGATATAACACCATCCAACTACTTTTCAGTTTTAAATAACCATCACAGTCCTTAAAATGGAAAACGGTAAGAAAAAAGCAATCCCAACTAGATTTAGATCTCCAACTCTAATTCAGCCATAATGATCCAACAGTATTAAGGATTTGTTTCAGAATTTAAATCATTTTTTTCTTAATTCATGGGGATAGTAATAAGTAATTTATGAAGGAGAGAAGCACGGTGCAGATCGTATAAAACAAGGTGTCAAAGACATGATTTTAAATTGTAACTCTTTCTTCTTTAATTTTTCAACATTGGGAAAGTTATTTGACCTGTCAGTCATACTTTTTGCATTTCTGAAATGGGTTAATAAACTTAAAAGGACTATTTTAAGGCTAAGTTAAAATAGTTGGTGCAAAATAGACAATAAATAAATATTAAATCTTACAAAAAAAAAGAACTGAAATCTTTGAATATTTTTAAGATTTTAAAGCTAAAAAAAGAAAGCTAACCACCATTTGCTCTATTTACTCATAGTAGATCTCAAAAAAGCTATTTAGTTAACTAAGAAAAGTGAAACTGATGACTCACATCAAAGAAGTGATTCATATTTTCCTCCCCAAAAGGAAGGTTAACAATGGTGAGCTGAGGAATACACTGAAATGCAATAGAAGTTTCAACAGGTTCATATTATCCTGTTAAAATATATGTTTATTTTCTCATGGTATTTAGTGGTTTTAGAAAAACACACAGAAGCCTAATGCTACTAATGTCTGGCTCCTGACATACCATTCTGTCATGATTAGTTGTTCTTTTGGAGTTATCAGATCTAGTTCCTCAGAGTGCCTCCAGGGTGGTTTTAATACTGTGTTCTGGGGAATTCTAGAGCACTGCAGGTATCCTGTAGAGTTTAAGTATTAGGGTCTCACATAATTTGTTCTTTGCAGTATTGATATTTGATCCAAATGGGAATTTATACCCACAGCATATGTGTGTGTGTGTGTGTGTGTGTGTGTGTGTGTGTGTGTGTGTGTGTATGATGGGGGACTCCCAAAATGGAATTTATTTATTACTTATATAAAACTGTTTTTATTCTTACATGTTTAAATTTCAGTCACCTCAAAGTACTCTTGGTTTGCTGCAATGCACCTATCAAGACACTTTTTCTACTGCTCAAACCAGTTTTTAAACTCAACAATTTTGATGCCTTTTAGTACTTCTTCATTTCTCTTTCAGAACTTTTCTCACATGGAAAAATAAACATCACTCTGGGTGAGATAAGGTAAAAATAGGGAGGGTGGGGCACAGGGGTCATGCTGTTTTTTGTCAAAAACTGCTGAATACTCTGTGCGGTGTGGGCAGATGCATTGTCGTAGTCGAAGAACCGTCACCTGTTTGCCACAACTCGGGATGTTTTTTTCACAAATCACGATGCAACCTTCTCAAAAGTTCCAGATAAAAACTTTGGTTGACCCAGAGGAACAAATTTCTAGTGCACAATCCTCTTATCAAAGAAAGATTATTCCATTTTGGAGGGGTCCCCCCTTGTACCTATGTATTCACACTCACATTTTTTGGAATGTATGAAACTTGGAAGAACCCCAACTGTTATTTCTATTGTCCCCACCCCACCCCAGCTAACTCTCCCTTTCTCCCTTCTTCTCATTTTGGGTCCTGTTCAAGAAATTTCTACTCATTGAATCTCAAAGAGGAGAGCAATATATTGTATAAGTTTTGTGAGAGTCTGGTCCAACTCCTTTGCCAGACATGAAAGGGTAATACTTTATCCACTGATGTTTCTTCACCTGAGGAAGACCAAGAGACTCTCCAGAGCCAGATCTCAGGAGAGTGCATGAGTCCTGTCCTTGCAGTCGTGTCTTTTTCCAATCTTAGTGCAGCTTTGGGGACTTCTATTTCCCCACTTCTGATGACACTCACCTCCGATTGACTGTTTTCCTGAGAGGCATGTCTGGGATACGTTATGTTTACCCTAAACATTTCCCCTCACCAGCATGAACATGCTCACCACATGCATACGTCCTTAGTTCTGAGCCAGAAAATTTCAGAGTGTTCCTATGTATCACTACCTTCTATAATATATCCCTTACAATTTTAAATAAATGCCTTAGGGGTAGGGAGGATCGAAAAGATTATCTCTGTAAGGGAATGATTAAAGTATAAGTTAGACAGCTCTGATCATGAGGGTGACTATTGACGATACAATTTAATTCCCACTAAATTAATTCTGACATTTTCCCCCTTACTGATATATGGCCTAGAAACATGCTGCCAATACTTTTATTAATAAAATTATACACAGACAAAACTTCCACAATTAATTTGACCATGGAGCAAATTATTTCTGGGGAATCTTTTTACCCACAATATGTGACATAGGTGAAAATACAAACAAAACATATCGAAATACCTCCAAAATTTAAGTAGGTCCTAGTGAAAGCTCTGATTGAAATGACTCAGAAAGAAATCCTTTCTTCATTTTTGACAGCAATAACTTTATTTTTCATAGCCAGGGTTTCATTACTTACTGAAGAACAACAGATGTTGACCTGAACATAACATGATTTCTATTCTATCCCTACCAGTTCCTCCAATCTGATATCCTTCCCACCCCCTCTTCTGCTTCCACCCATCTCTAAAGACACAAGAAGCCATTTCAACATTGACCTTTTCTCACATTCCCCTGGAGTATGTACAAATTAGTACAAATCTTGGGAGTTCCCTGGTGGTGTAGTGGCTTAAGGCTTCAGTGTTGGCGCTGTCAAATGCTGCGGCCTGGGTTCGATTCCCAGCCAGGGAGCTACCCACATACAAAAAAAAAAACAAAAAAATTCGTACCAATCTTTTAAAGGGCAATCATGCCATAGCTATTATAATACCACACCTATATTTTTTCAAATTAGTGTTTTGGATTTCTTTGGATAAATACCCAGGAATGGAATAGCTGGATCATCTGGTAGTTCCGTTTTTTATTTTTTGAGGAACCTCCATACTGTTTTCCATAGTGGTTGGATGAATTTGCAGTCCCACCAGCAGCGTAAAAGGGTTCCCTTTTCTCCACATCCCTGCTGTCATTTGTTGTTAGTTGATTTATTGATGAGAGTCCAATAAATTTAAAAACAAACAAAAAACACCTATGCCTTATGACTAAACATATCTAACTGATTAGTTACCTATTCTAGAAAAATGTCCACATAGTAGACAAAGAGTTTGTCCAAGAATATTTGATTGTAGCATTCTTTGTAACATCAAAAATTGGAAAGAACCTCCTAGCCTTAAGCTTGGGTGATATCAGTGGAGGTCAGAAGTGGATGATTTCAAAATTTGTTTGGATGGGCATTGTTAACAGGATATGCCGATTGATGGGATAAGGGTGGGAGATAATTTGCAGCATACTGGATGTCTCAAGCATCTTTGGTCTAAGAGACTTGGGAGAGTGAAGTTGCCATTTACTGAGATATCTGTGATTAGAGCTCATCTGAGGTTCATGGTGGCTGATGGAAAGAATCAAGAACTAGTTTTTGGACAAGTTACATTTGAGATGTTTATTAGATATATGCATAGAGATGTCAAGTAGATAATTAGACATATGAAAATGGAGTTCAAAAGAAAAGTCTAGGCTAATGACATAAATTGTGGAGCAATCAACAAATAGATGATGTTTGTAGGCATGAGATGAAATGAGTTCATCTAAGGAGTAAATGCAGACAAGAATCATCTCAGAATTTAGAGGACAGGAAAATAAGTTGAATTAAACAGAAAGGAGAAAGAACCAGATAAGGTGGAAATCCAGGAAAGTGAAGAATGAGGCGCAAAGAGGGAGTGATCCACTTTGTTAAATCTTGAAAATGTTAAAATGGTATTAAACTTTGAAAACAGTTTTTTGTTTGTTTAAATTTCAAATTAAAAAAAAAAAACTTCTACCTATGTAAAGAATCTGAAAAATCTAAAGCATTAAGGTGTGGAACCAGTCAATCTGCATGGCTCCTGGCCTTAGCAACTTCCCTATTTGCAAAGCAAAGGGTGTTGTCAGAATTTCATTAGCACTTAAAAAATTCATGATTTATTTTGAAGAAAAGACAAATTTTCTTTTCATAGGTTTTCATAATTATAAACTCAATCTGGTAACTATAGATTTAAGTTTCCAGTTCAGTTGTTCAGAATGGTTATGTAAATAAAATTCTGATAGCTTGGAGCATGTCTGACATGAGCAAACCTGCTTCTTCGGTAGTTGGGCAAGTTCTCAGTTTCAGGAGCTGTAGAGGGACTTTTGAAAGCCTTCCAATTTACCTGAACTTCACATCGGTCTCCACTTGTCAATAGACAATCGGTATGTGCTTTTTTTGTCTTTTACACTTTGATTTTACACAAACTACCCATCTGCTTATTGCTACTGAAGAAAATCATAAAACTATGTAGCTTAACAGTACCATATATTTATGTTCTCCAACTACAGCTGGATTCTTCATGCTGCCTGAGACTCTCTCTAGGTTTTCTAAGTAAATTATTGTTTCCATTTTCTGTAGTCTCCAATGGATCCAAATCTGTAATTCCTTTATTACTTCTCAGAATTAATAAAGTCATCTTATGCAAACTCCCTTCCCAACCACATCTACACACTTACTTGCATCCCTACCATTCTTTTTTCCTTCCCTCCTGCTTGTGGAAATGATACTACCCTTGTGTACTCTGACAACTATTTTCTGGATATTTTCTCACTCTGTGACTTTATTTTACTGATAGTTACTTTTTTTTATGTGTTTCTTCAACCTTTTTCTCTTTATTGATTAGTTCTTGTCAACATTTAAACATGTTTAAGTTTCTGCTATCTTAAAACAGAACACGAAGACAAACTTTCCATGACCATACACTCTATTCTAG
>PVJL010005532.1:94405-107210 GCA_004026885.1 Lyroderma lyra
AAAAAAAAAAAAAAAAAAAAAAAAAAAAAAAAAAGACTATAAAAAAAAATTAAACCCTTTCAACCACTTTAGTTTTTAATGAAATACTTCCATGCTTTATTTTCTGTAACATCACACTCACTCCCCTGGTTTGCTTTCTATTTCTTTGGCCATTTTTTTCTCCATTTGCGGGCTGTTTTGTCTTTCCTTTAAATGCTGATCTTTCTGTAGATCATGACTTATACTGCCTTTTTAAAAATTTGATATATTCTGGTTGGTAGTCTTTTCCACTATCATAGTTTCAATTATGACACTATAGTGAAATTTAACTTTCAGGCAAAAACCAAATTGAAATCTACTACTACTCACAGAGCATAAACTTTATGAAAAGTGTTGAACTAGGAGTGAAGAGATCATGATTCCAATATTGCTTTCATTGCTATGATTTAAAACACGACTTTAGAAAGTAACAAGCCTCCCTTTAAGATTAAATTTTTTTGTAAAATAGGAATTAAAAGATCTCGTCTACTTATAGACAAAATGATTTTGAAAATAAAGATTATTAAAGTACAGTCAAAAGAATATAGAGGTATATGAATATGAATTTGTACTATATATCTATGATTTTGTATACATGTACTCATATATATGAGCATAGAATATGATTCATCATATGAAGCATTACTGTTCTCTTTAGACTTTTGAAATACATATTTTTCTAACTTGACTAGGTTAATTTCATTTCCCATGTGCTTAGAACATAATACATTTCAGAGAGCTATGAGGCAGTTACTATATTTTCCATATTATACAAAAGAAAAACCATAGTTAAGAGAGATCAAATAATTTGTCTCAGATCATACATGTAGTTAATGACAGAACTGTAGCTGACTTCATCTTACTGCTTAAATGATGCAGCTTCTTATTAAAAAAATGTGGGTAATGGGATCCTTTTTTTAAAAAAAGTATTCTTCTTGGGACTGCGTGTTCTCCCTTTAACTCTGGGTGGCTCCCTCAGATTCCTACGTAACTAATTTTTTAAATTTACTTTTGCTTTTACTTCGAATTTAGGTCTACTTCTCCTTAAATCTTATTGCTTCTTTTTCTTAAACTCCTTTTTCTTCATTTTACCTCAGTAATTCTTAAATTTTTTGTTTGTTTGTTTTTAAGAAAAGTGCATTGTAGAAAACTTTCTGACTTACTTTCACATCTGAAAAAAGACTTTATTTTACTTTGACAATCTATTGACAATTTGGTTAAGTAAAAAGTTCCATGTTCTTTTATTTTTTCTTCTGTTTTTGAAGACATTTCTCTATGTTCTTCTAGCATTCATAATGCTGATGTGAAGTCCAAATGTCATTACTTTTAAGGTGATTTGTTTAGGCTCCAGGCAGTTTTAGGATTTTTTTTTTTCTCATTTATTTTTATTTTCACTTACATAAGATATACAATATTAAATTGGTTTCAGCTGTACAGCATTGTGCTGAGACATTTATATAACTTGCAAAATCCTTTTTCTAATACATCTGGTTCCCATCGGACACCATATGTAGTTATTACCATGTTGTTGACTATATGCCTGATGCTACACTTTACATGTCTGTGACTATGAATTTGCAGTTCTTGATTTCTTTCCCTTTTCACCGCCCCAATTCACCCCAACAAATCTAGTACCCCTCTGACACCACCCACAGTTATTGCAACATTATTGACTATATTCCCATGTTATACCCTATATCCCCATAATTATTACTTTGTAACCACCAAACCGAACTTCCCAATCTCTTCCCCTTATTTCACCCCTACCCCAACCTCCCTTCCATCTGGCAACAAACCAAATGTTTTCTGTATCTATGAATCTGTTTGCGTTCCACTTGTTTATTTTCTTCTTTGGATTTCACCTATAAGCAAAGTCAACTTGTATCTGTCTTCTTGTTTGACATTCCACTCAGTGCAATACCCTTCATGTCTTTTGATTGGAACTTTTAATCTATTTAAATTGAAGGTCATTGTTAATGTGTACCTATTGCCATTTTATTGTTCATAATTTTGCTTTTTTAATTTTTCCCACATCTTAAAGCAATCCCTCTAACATTTCTTGTAACATTGATTTGGTGGTGATTAATTCCTTTAACTTTTTCTTGTCTGAGAAACTCTTTATTTGTCCTTTGATTTTGAATAATAGCCTTGCTGGGTAATCTTGGTTGTAGGTCCTTGCTTTTCACCATATTGAATATTTTCTGCCACTCCCTTCCAGCCTGCAAAGTTTCTTTGAGAAATCATCTGACAGTCTTACGGAAGCTCCCTTATAAATAGTTGTTTTCCTCTTGCTGCTTTTAGTATTCTCTTTGTCTGTAACCATTGCCATTTTAATTATAATGTGTCTTGGTGTGGGCCTATTTGGATTTATCTTGTTTGGGACTCTCTTTGCATCCTGGGCTTGTATGTCTGTTTCCTTTGCCAGGTTAGGGAAGTTTTCAGTCATTATTTCTTCAAATAGGTTCTCAATGCCTTGCTTTCTCCCTTCTCTTTCTGGTACTGCTATGATGCAAATGTTGTTGCCCTTGATGTTGTTCTAGAGGCCCCTTAAACTATCCTGATTCTTTTGAATTCTTTTTTCGTTTTGCTCTCCTGACTTGATGTTTTGTTACCCTGTCTTTCAATTCACTGAATTCATCCTCTGCTCCATCTAGTCTGCTGATGATTCCTTCTATTGTATTCTGAATTTTAGTTATATTATTCTTCATTTTGATGGATACTTTTTTATGACTTCTGTGTTCTTTATGCTTGCTATCTCTTTGTTGAAGTTTTCACTAAGTTCCTTGAACATCCTTAAAATTATTGTTTTGAACTCTGTATCTGATAGGTTGCTTGCCTCTATCTTATTTAGTTCTTCCTCTGGAATTTTCTGCTGTTCTTTAATTTGAGATATATTATTTTGCTTCCTCACTTTGGATACCTGTGTATTTGTTTCTGCGTATTAGGTAGATCTGCTATATCTCCCAGGATTGCTGGGTAACCTTATGTAGTAGGTGCCCTGTGGGGCCCTGCCACTGTCTCCCTGGTCACCTGTGCTAGATGCTACTGTAGATTCTGGTTCGATGTCAGTGCTGTGCCTAGAGCTACTCAGCAAAAGTCTCAGAGCACATCAATATTGGTTGCTGCCAGCCTGCCACCTGTGGACTTAAATAGTTTTCCAAGGAAGATTGCAATGTGAGTGGGGCTGGTTACTCATTGGTGTTGGGGGAGTTTGGTGAGGTGGGGTCCCAGTGAGTCAGCAGGGTGGAGCAAGTAAAGCTCAACAGACCAATCAGGTTCAGATTTGGCTGTGTCGGGGCGGGTGCAACACAGGAAAGATGGTGCCCACCAGCCAGCTGCATGAGAGGAGGACTCACCCAGGAAAAATGGTGACTGTCATCCAGCCCTCACCCCAAAGCCACACATCTCATTCTGCCCCCCGTGTGCCTCCAACATTCACTGAGTCACTGTCCCTTTCCTGGAGCCCAGGGTGAGTACCTGCGAGTGACTGGGTCTGTGCAGGCACTTTACAAGAATGTCTGGGTTTCCTGTAGTTGTCTGTCTGAACTGGATGGTCAGAGGCCCCATTGTTTTTCAAAATCAGATGTTGTGGATCTCCTCTTCCCAGCCTGGGGAGCCTGCTCTGAGGCTGGGGTCTCTCACTCCTCTGTGAGGAGAAACTCCACAGCTGAGATAGCCCTTCTGACTCTACCGCCATGAGAGGTTTTACTCCTTTCACACCTGTGCACCTCCTACTAGTTTTGACATGGCCTTCTCTTTTTGTATCCTTAGTTATAAAATGTCTGTTCACCTAGACTTCAGCTGGTTCTCCATGTTGGTTTTTCAATAATTTAGTTATAATTTTAATGTGTTCATGGAAAAAAGTAGACACAGTGTTTACCTACTCCGCCACCTTGGATCTCAATTTTTTTTTTTTTTTTTTTTTACCTTTAGTGTTTTGAAATTCTATGAAGTTTTAAAATTTAGATAAGTGTATTCTAAGTACCAATTAGTTTTTTAAAAATACATTTATGGTAGTTTTCATCTTTAAAAATTCTTTTATAAGTTTCTTTTTGTAACAGTTTTTTTAAATAGAAATGCAGTATCTTTTCACATCTTTTAAAGGATGCTAGGTATTATTATTTACAAGTTTCTGTGTCTCAATACATCTCTACTTTCTAGAATGTTATTAATCTATCTGTTCATATTGGACTTTATAGTTTGTGCTGCACTTTTCCCCCCAAATAACTCATGGCCCTTGTTTTTCCATTTTGTTGATAAATGAAAAACCAGGTTTATAAATTTAGTTTTCTCTATGAATCTATGTGTCTGCTTTGACAACAGGCCTTCCTCCAGATTGAGACCACTGGGTTTACATTTTGTATTTATGAATGGAGTTTGTTTCTGTATCAGTCAGGGTCCAATCAGGAGACCAAAACAGCCCTATTTTTTTTTTAAATGAGGTGTATTAATATAAAGAATTATTAATCAGGTATTGGAGAACTAAAAATGCAAGCAAGCAAACAAACAAACAAACCACTGGATTATCACAAAGGCAGCAACTTCAATAAGCAGTTAGGACACCTAAGGTTGAGGGGAAGAAAGGGAAAAAGTTGGAATTTTTGCTTAAAGCTTGAGGGCAGATATTGTGGAACTGAGGCCTCCACCTCTGAGGAAGGAGCACTGCTAAGTTAGTACAGTGCCTGATTAGCTGAAAAGAAGGATCTGGGAGCTGAGAGTCAGACCTCTGGGGAGGAAGCACTCCTCAGCTTGTTCTGAGGTCTTAGAAGCTCAGAAGAAGGGCCATGTGGGGCCAAAACCCAAAATCTCTGAGGAGGGTATTCAGCACAGCTGCTGTTGAAATCAGAGAGGACACAATAAAACTGATTCTGTGAAAGCTGGAAAATCTGCAAACTAGAACCGAGAGCTACTGCTGGAATCAACTGCTACTGTGCAGGTGAAGTGCAGCTGCTGCTGCCACCAGAAAGCCTCGTAGTCTCCCTTTAGTGCCCCCTGCTGGCAGAGCCTGGGAAAAAAACCAACAAAGAAAAAGTCTAGAGTCCCTGCTCCAGTATCACAAAAAGAGCTTAGAGCAGCTGTTTCTTAGCAACTCTCATGCACTTTCATGCCAAAATAAAGGGACTTTATTTTAGGTCCCCAATATTCACATCAGGTAGCCTACCCCTCTTTAAAGTATAGGTCTGTTATTTCTACTTCTAGGTTATTGCCATATTTGCCCTCTCTCTGTATTCACAAGAATGGGAATAGTGGAATCTATGTAGGATATTGCACTTCAGTATATCGTTTCTGAAATAATAACCTAAATTACTCTAATTGACCACAGTACAATCCTACTCTTCACACCTGTTGATTTTTGTGCCACCCCTGCGAAATACAGATTGGTTTTCATTTCTCCTCACATAGGAACACCTACTTCATTTGCTTTATGCCTTCAAACACTCTATTATACAGTGCCCTACACTTCCTTTTCTTAATTTCCTTATGGATTTGTTTCCTTCAGTGCCTTTTCATGTTCATCTCTGGAACTGAGGAGGGATGATCAGTAAATGTGTGTGTGCTCCATTTTTCATAAAGAATTAAAATCCAAATCATTGGATTTCTTAAAGAATCCAACAAACCCTCAGTGTCTATGTCTTTTCAAGAGGTTAGACACTGAAGTGTTTCACAAAAATATTTACCTGTGGTAGCTAATTTATTAATATATCATTTGTCATTTAAACTAGGTGTATTAGGAGAATTTTGAGGTGCTATTTAAATTCTGAAAATCAGCATCATATCATACTTTATTAATATTATGGTAATAAAGTGAGCAAGATCATAAAAGACACCAAACCCTGTTCATCATTTTTGGTTTTTGCTTTTAACTTTACAAATAAAGAGTAGCATGAGTAAGTAGCTCTATGTTTATCAACTATCATTTGTGTATTTTTTATTTGAAGGTCTGAGAACGTTATGACATTCTAATTTTTTACTGGATTCCACTGTACAGGAGATCCTTACATAACATTGTGTTCAATGCCATTATAACTTTAATGAGAAAAAAATCAATTCCTGACTGAGGCTGCTGTAAGTGTGAAATTTGCACATTCTCCCCATGTCTTAATGGGTTTTCTCTAGGTACACTGGATTCTCCTACACCCCAAAGCTGTGCACATCAGATTCACTGGCATGTCTAAATTGTCCCAGTGTGAGTGAGTGTAAATATCTGTGGCCCTGTAATGAAAGGGTGGTCTGTCCGGGGTGAGTTCCTGTCTTGTGCTGTAACCTGCTGGGACAGGCTTCAGTCACCAGTGAGTCCAAACTAGAATAAGCATGTTGAGAAAAATTATCTTACTTGTTTTTATTAATCTTTCTTAAATGTATGTATGAGGTCTTACAATTATGTTCACAAACTTGCCTCTGTGCTCTCTGTTGGCAGCACTGTACAAACAACTTGGTAAGGTTTCATAACCTTGGTGTGTCTGTGTCTCCCAGCTGTGTTCATGTCAACTTGTGGTGGTGTCTTGCTGAGTGGCACTCATTATCATTGTTGCATGTTTTTGTGTGCTGTTGTGAGAATGTTGGAGCTTGAATTAGAGCAACAAACAAACATTAAATTTTTTGTTATAGTTGGCAAGAGTGGAAGTAAAATCAAGGACATGTTAGTCTCAATTTGTGGGGATAATGCCATGAAGAAAATGGCAGTGTAAAAATGGATTATACGTTTTTCTAAGAGGAGAGGAAGTGTCACTGATGAAGAGAGGACAGGGTGGCCAGTTATGAGCAGAAATGACAAAAGCATTGCAAAAATTTGTTGAATTGTCTGTCAAAATCATTAACTAACTGACTGTGAGAAGCAAAGCAGACCAAGTAAACATTGATAGAGAAACAGAAAAATCTTAACTGAAAATCTTAGCATGAGAAAGGTGTGTGCAAAAAATGATCCTGAAGGAGCTCACCAATGAACAAAAGCAAAGGAGAGTCAAAGTTTGCCAAGGCCTTTTGGTAAGGCAAGACGACGTTTTGGGCAGTGTTATCACTGGTGATGAAACATGGGAGTACCAACACGACCCTGAAACAAAGTGTCATAGTGCACAATGGAAGTCAGCCAATTCTCCATGACCAAAAAATTTCTGTCAGTCCAAGTCAAGAGTCAAAATGATGTGGCTAAACGTTTTTTTGATATCAGAGGGATTGTTCATTATGAATTTGTACCAACTGGATGAATAATCAAGTTTACTATTTGGAAGTGCTGAAAAGGCTGCGTGAAAAAATCAGGTCACAAAAATGACCTGAAATTTTCACCAACAACTCATGGCTCTTGCATCACAACAATGCAGCAGCTCACATGGCATTGTCTGAGGGAGTTTTTAGCCAGTAAACAAATAACTGTATTGGAACACCCTCCCTACTCTATCTGGCTCCCAGTGACTTTTTCCTTTACCTGAAGAAAAAGGAAATAGTGAAAAGAAGACCTTTTGATGACATTCAGTATACGTGCTGCCAAAGTGAGCACTTGATGACATTCAGGACATCAAGGGTAATATGACAACCGCTCTGATGGCCATTCCAGAAAAAGAGTTCCAAAATTGCTTTGAAGGGTAGACTAGGCACTGGTGTCAGTGCATAGCTTTCTAAGAGGAGTACCTCAAAGGTGACTATAGTGATACTCAGCAATGAGGTAGGTATGCAGCACTTTTTCTAGGTTGAGTTTCTGAAATTAATTGTCAGACCTCATAAAACCATGCCTGGAAGACAGTGAGTGCATAGTAAACATTAGCTGCTGCTGCTGCTGCTGGTATTAAAATTCAACCCACTAAACATTAGTTTTAAGTGTTAAGTACATTAATAGAGTCCTAGAGATTTGGATTTTTTTTTTAGTTTAACTGATATTCAAGTTTTGAAAAAAATTGATGATTGTAACACAAGCAGTCATGAATTCTGAGATGAACTATAAGTGCATGTAAGCAGCCACTTACCATTCATTACATTGATCACAATTCAGGCTGGGAAACACTATAGTTTATTGTTTGTTTCTTCATTTGTTTGAGTCCTCTAGACTCTTCATCTTATTTAGCAATTTGGCTGCCATTTCATTTTGGGAGGAATGAGAAAAAGAACTGCAAAGAACACATTGTAAGAAAGAAAAGTAAAATTTAAGATGAGGAGGGTTTGCTGGATTTTTTAAGAAGTTCAAACCTCAATATTTTAATTTTATATAAACAAGTTGAGCTGTGAGTTATATTGAACCCAGTCTGAGTATTAATATTCTTTTGAGTTATCTTTCTAGTGGACATAAAACCCATTTTTTTTCTGAGAATGACAGAAAATTGAAGCTTTCCTTAAAAACTTATACATTATAAACTACTTGTGTTTAGGGACTGGTTATTACATGTAATAAGTACTAAGTGCTCTACCATATAAATGGTTTTTCTGACACAGATGATCTTAATGATACAAATTCAGAGAATGGCAAAATCAACATGGACTGCTATGGCTGGAAAAGATGAGAAATGAAACTCGAGTTGTGCTCTAGAGACTAGAGGGTGGGTGAAGTTTAGGTAGTTGTAGAGACAAGGAGATGGAATTTGGGATCTTGAGACCAGAATGAGCCCATGAACAGAGAGAGTATAAGGAATAGTGAGAAGCCTAGGAGAGTTTGGGATGGGGTAGATAGAGGTAAGGTGATGAGCTGTCACTCAGATTCTGAATCTAATCTCATAGGCAAGTGAGAGGTATTCCAAATAAGAAAATAAGAATACAAAATAACCCTTTTAAGAGCACTCATTTGGTTAATTAGGTAAGCAAAAACTTGAAAACAAGTAGTCCAAGAATAAGAATCTTATCAAAGGTGTGATATTTTAGAAGCATTGAATAGGGTCAGAAGGGAGGGATAGAGAATTAGCAAGAGGAAATAGAGAAACATTGATGAACTAAATATAGGCTATCACAAAGTGGAAAGAATAAAAAAATCATTGAGATTTGAGCTTGGTTATTGACAGAAATGGGACAGTTTAGAGACATAGCAAAATTGTTGGTGTAGATATCAACCCTTTTGCTGCAATGTTGGAATATAGTCAAAAGAATATTTCCACCTGCTGACTGCGATTTTCAAATTTATCCCACAGGCTCAAAAAAATTCCTTTTACAAGATTTTAAAATGTTATCCCGTGGCTTATACTATCAACAACAAAGATAATCTGTATGCCATGTTATGTGACATTTTGTAATAAATTTTTTACATAATCAATGGCATTAGGTTCTAATTTATCTATACTTAAATCTAATAGGTGTCACTTAGTATGTTTTGAGTATTTTTTGCTAAAATTTAATATAATGGTAAATTTATTACCATATAACAAAATTTTAAAATAAATTAATGTCATTTATATACAAAACAGCTCAAACTATTATTATTAAATGCATAAAATAGTCAAAATATCAACTTTTTATTTTTTGTGACTTTTTGACACATTTTGAAAAAATTGAAGTCATTATTAACGCAGTGAAAGGGTTAAGTTCCTTTTTTAATTTGGTTAATTTTAAGTGACATGTGCCTGTGGAACTATGAATATGCTAAAGAGAAAGGATTTTTAAAAAAATTTTTTTATTTTTTTATTTTTTGCTTTTTAATATGTGGGTACCATGTGGCCTGGCTGGGAATCAAACCCAGGCTGCAGCGCTGACAGCACCAGTGCCGAAGCCTTAAGCCACTACACCATCAGGGAACTCCCTAAAAAAATTTTTTTGCAGCATCTAGCTTAGTACTATAGCATAAAAAGTACTTAGATAACATTTATTAAATTAATTTAAAGACTTTTATGAGTTGTGACATTCTGTCATTGTGTGTGTAACATAATTTGTATCTCTAATAAAATAATTTAATTTTGTATAAAAGTTAAGAAGCTTATAAAATAGTATGCCACTAAGGAATTATATACTTAATTCCATATTTTTTCAAATTGAGCTTCATCCACACTCTTCATGTGAAATAATTTCCAGAGACATGACAATTTATACCTATATTAAAGATTCTAAAATTTTATTCTATTTTACTTCTGACTATGCAAAAGTAACTGGTAAGTACTAGACTTAATCCACAACTATAACATTTTACAGTAAATTCTCTGTTTATTGGGACTCAAGCAACTGGCACTCTCAAGCAACCAGCAAGACATTTTGTTGGTGACTTGAGAGTGCCGGTTGCATAAGTGCTGGGTAATGGAGAGTCTATTTACATTCTTCCGGCATCTACCACTTCCCATGGGTGCCAGTTAACTCAGAGTCTACTATATTTAACAATTCACAAAACAATTTATGACGTCTTAATTATCTAGACACAATTATTGCAATGAAAGTTTTCTGAATCTAGCTTGTTTTCCAATAACGCTTAACAGGATGTGGTTTGTAATAAGTGTGTCTCAAAACAAACCAGATGAGATAAAAATTGGACTGTGAAGAGATCCCAATGATGTTAGACTGTCAGACAGAATATAGCTTTAGAAAGCTGTTTGAAATTTTCTTCAAAAGAAAGTTTTTTGAGGAAGCATCCTTATCATCTTCCCAGCATGATGATACCATCTAATATGAGTAGTCTAACCTTCTTGTAGTACACGAGTTCTTTGATCTTTTTACATGCACTTAGCTTGGTAGTGCCAAAGAATATAAATTATTGCTGTGTAAAAAAACATAAGCTATAACCTAAAACCTGTTGCTGCATGTGAGGAAAATTCTCCATTAATTCTGTATGTAAACAATTAAGACATGTCATACTTTTTTTTTTTTTTTTTTTTTTAGTTAAACTGGCATAAATCTCATGGTGGTGCAAGGAGTAGAATGTCATATGAAGAAAAACATGGTAAATCTTTCAATTACTGATATTAAGGAATTGATGGATTATGCTATAATAATACATCTGGAATTAAAGATTTAAGTACAAAGTCACTAAACCACTGTTTTAAAAATTATTTGGTTGGAAAATTTACGTGAGTGCCTAGGAATATAGAAATTAGAGTATGATTCAGATTCATGGGCTAAATGATCTGTGGCTAATACTTACACCCCAGGGCACGGATGTCCTTCCTGCTGACGATTTTAAATGAGATATAGCCCTGATTCTTTTAGGAGGATGATGCTCCCATTTGTATGTTTAACAAAACATTTTAGTTCATGCATATTTCCTGCCTGTGGTAATTCTTGGATTAGTTACTTCCATTTGCCATTATTTGAGAGAATTAGTACTTACTTTCTCTTGTCAAAATTTACTGTACTTAAGTTTCAAATGCTATTTCTTTGAGTCATCTGAAGAAGTTTCTGTTCACCTTATCCATCTTACAGAGGTGACTGAGGTTCCGGTTATGACACCCAGCCTGTAACAATAGCTCTTGGGTGGGATGGTATGAGAAGAAATTCAGGTGGATTATGTAGCCACATATTCTTCCCTGTTCCTATTGTAGAAAAACAGCCCTAATTCAGGGTCAATATTCCAGTGTCAACTACCCCTGGCAAAATGGGATCTCCTTTAATTGCCACCATTCTTGGTCAGCATGAAGTCTGTATCTTACTTTGAAATAATTCAGAATTTTTTTTCTTTTTTTCTTTTCTGTTCTGCAAAGTTGTGATTTTTCACACACACACACACACACACACACACACTATAAAATTCATTGTGAATGTTTTGCAGCCTCCTTTATTTTTTTTAGTTTGTGTAAGATTAGTTCTTCCTTAACATTTGTATGAACTTGTTATTATATCTTCTTTAATATTTGTGTAAGATTCTTAGTATATGATAGAATTCACCAGGAAAACTATCAAAGCTTGAAGATAATTTCTGAGTAAGGTTATTGGTGTTGAATTCAATATTTTTGCTCCACTGAATTCAATTTCTTTAATAAATATAGCCTTATTTAGATTGTATATTTCATTTTGTATCAGTTTTGGTATGTGGGTTTCTCAAAGAATTTGTCCAATTCATCTAATTTTTCAAATATATTGGCAGAAAGTTGTTCATACTATTTTAAAAATTATCCTTTTAATGTTCTGCAGTGATATTCGTTTGTTTTTTTAATTCATTTTTATTGTTAGACTTATTGGGGTGACATCTGTTAGCAAGGATTACATAGGTTTCAGGCATACAATTCTACAGTGCATTGTCAGCTTGTTGTATATGAAGTTCACCACCTAATGTGAGTTCTCTTTCCACCACCTTATATTTAGCTTCCCCCCTCCTCTCCCACCCCCTCCCCTTTCTCCCCTCCCTGACCCACTTGTTCCTAAATAACCATTCAACTATTGATTGTGTCCATGGGTTGTTTGTTTGTTCTTTTCTCTTTGTTGCTTTCAGTTTTATATTCCGCATATGAGTGAAATCATGCAGTTCTTTGTTTTTTCTGTCTGGCTTATTTCACTAAGCATGATGAGCTCCAGGTCCATCCATTTTGTTGCAAATGGCAATATTTCATCTTTTCTTATAGCTGAGTAATATTCCATTGTGTACATGTGTCACAGCTTCTTTATCCAGAAATCTGTCGCAGGGCATTTTGGTTGTTTCCATTGTTTTGGCCACTGTGAACAGTGCTGCGATGAATATTGGGTACATAAGTCTTTGCAGACAAAGGTTTTCAAGTCTTTTGGGTAGATCCCCAGAAGGGGGATTGCTGGGTCAAATGGTAGCTCCATTCCCAATTTTCTGAGGACCCTCCACACTGCCTTCCACAGTGGTTGTACCAGTTTGCACTCCCACCAGCAGTGTACCAGAGTTCCTTTCTCTCCACATCCTCTCCAGCACTTGTTATTCCTTGTCTTGTTG